>MU158733.1:783292-1088951 GCA_015888305.1 Antheraea pernyi | reverse complement strand
AAAAATGGTCGAACTGTTTTGGAGATAGTACTGTGGGCGAAACCACGGTTAACAGCTAGTATAAACTAAAATTGCTTGAATTACTTTTTATAAGGTCAGCTATCTTGCCAGTGAAAGTCTCGTGAAGACCGATCTAATCGTTTTAGAGATAGTACTGCGGGCGAAGCCACGGTTAACAGCTAGTATAAACTAAAATTGCTTGAATTACTTTTTATAAGGTCAGCTATCTTGCCAGTGAAAGTCTCGTGAAGACCGATCTAATCGTTTTAGAGATAGTACTGCGGGCGAAGCCACGGTTAACAGCTAGTATAAACTAAAATTGCTTGAATTACTTTTTATAAGGTCAGCTATCTTGCCAGTGAAAGTCTCGTGAAGACCGATCTAATCGTTTTAGAGATAGTACTGCGGGCGAAGCCACGGTTAACAGCTAGTATAAACTAAAATTGCTTGAATTACTTTTTATAAGGTCAGCTATCTTGCCAGTGAAAGTCTCGTGAAGACCGATCTAATCGTTTTAGAGATAGTACTGCGGGCGAAGCCACGGTTAACAGCTAGTATAAACTAAAATTGCTTGAATTACTTTTTATAAGGTCAGCTATCTTGCCAGTGAAAGTCTCGTGAAGACCGATCTAATCGTTTTAGAGATAGTACTGCGGGCGAAGCCACGGTTAACAGCTAGTATAAACTAAAATTGCTTGAATTACTTTTTATAAGGTCAGCTATCTTGCCAGTGAAAGTCTCGTGAAGACCGATCTAATCGTTTTAGAGATAGTACTGCGGGCGAAGCCACGGTTAACAGCTAGTATAAACTAAAATTGCTTGAATTACTTTTTATAAGGTCAGCTATCTTGCCAGTGAAAGTCTCGTGAAGACCGATCTAATCGTTTTAGAGATAGTACTGCGGGCGAAGCCACGGTTAACAGCTAGTATAAACTAAAATTGCTTGAATTACTTTTTATAAGGTCAGCTATCTTGCCAGTGAAAGTCTCGTGAAGACCGATCTAATCGTTTTAGAGATAGTACTGCGGGCGAAGCCACGGTTAACAGCTAGTATAAACTAAAATTGCTTGAATTACTTTTTATAAGGTCAGCTATCTTGCCAGTGAAAGTCTCGTGAAGACCGATCTAATCGTTTTAGAGATAGTACTGCGGGCGAAGCCACGGTTAACAGCTAGTATAAACTAAAATTGCTTGAATTACTTTTTATAAGGTCAGCTATCTTGCCAGTGAAAGTCTCGTGAAGACCGATCTAATCGTTTTAGAGATAGTACTGCGGGCGAAGCCACGGTTAACAGCTAGTATAAACTAAAATTGCCTAAATTACTTTTTATAAAGTCAGCTATCTGCCAATGAAAGTCTTGTGGAGACCAGTCTAATCGTTTTGGAGATAGCACTGCGGGTGAAGACACGGTTAACAGCTAGTCTAAATTAAAATAGACTAAATGACTTTTTATAATGTCGGCTATCTGCCGGTGAAAGTCCTGTAAAAAATGGTCGAACTGTTTTGGAGATAATACTGTGGGCGAAGCCGCGGTTAACAGCTAGTATAAACTAAAATTGCCTAAATTACTTTTTATAAAGTCAGCTATCTGCCAATGAAAGTCTTGTGGAGACTAGTCTAATCGTTTTGGAGATAGCACTGCGGGTGAAGACACGGTTAACAGCTAGTCTAAATTAAAATAGACTAAATGACTTTTTATAATGTCGGCTATCTGCCGGTGAAAGTCCTGTAAAAAATGGTCGAACTGTTTTGGAGATAATACTGTGGGCGAAGCCGCGGTTAACAGCTAGTATAAACTAAAATTGCCTAAATTACTTTTTATAAAGTCAGCTATCTGCCAATGAAAGTCTTGTGGAGACTAGTCTAATCGTTTTGGAGATAGCACTGCGGGTGAAGACACGGTTAACAGCTAGTCTAAATTAAAATAGACTAAATGACTTTTTATAATGTCGGCTATCTGCCGGTGAAAGTCCTGTAAAAAATGGTCGAACTGTTTTGGAGATAATACTGTGGGCGAAGCCGCGGTTAACAGCTAGTATAAACTAAAATTGCCTAAATTACTTTTTATGAAGTCAGCTATCTGCCAATGAAAGTCTTGTGGAGACTAGTCTAATCGTTTTGGAGATAGCACTGCGGGTGAAGACACGGTTAACAGCTAGTCTAAATTAAAATAGACTAAATGACTTTTTATAATGTCGGCTATCTGCCGGTGAAAGTCCTGTAAAAAATGGTCGAACTGTTTTGAAGATAGTACTGTGGGCGAAGCCACGGTTAACAGCTAGTATAAACTAAAATTGCCTAAATTACTTTCATTGGCAGATAGCTGACTTTATAAAAAGTAATATAGGCAATTTTTGTTTATTCTAGCTGTTAACCGTGGCTTCGCCCACAGTACTATCTCCAAAACAGTTCGACCATTTTTACAGGACTTTCACCGGCAGATAGCCGACATTATAAAGTCATTTAGTCTATTTTAATTTAGACTAGTTGTTAACCGTGTCTTCACCCGCAGTGCTATCTCCAAAACGATTAGACTGGTCTCCACAAGACTTTCATTGGCAGATAGCTGACTTTATAAAAAGTGATTTAGGCAATTTTAGTCTACACTAGCTGTTAACCGTGGGTTCGCCCACAGTGCTTTCTCCAAAACAGTTAGACTGAATTTCATGGGACTTTCACTGGCAGATAGCTGACTTTATAAAAAGTAATTTAAGCAATTTTAATTTATACTAGCTGTTAACCGTGGCTTCATCCGCAACGTTATCTTCAAAACGGTTAGACTGATCTTCACAATACTTTCACTGGCAGATAGCTAACTTTATAAAATGTAATTCCAGCAATTTTATTTTATACTAGCTGTTAACCGTGGCCTTGCCCGCATTACTATCTCCAAAACAGTTTGACCGATCTTCACGAAAATTTCACTGGCAGATAGCTGATCTTATAGAAAGTAATTTACCCAAATTTAATATATACTAACTGTTGACAGTGGCGTCGCCCACAGTACTATCTCCAAAACAGTTCGACCATTTTTTACAGGACTTTCACCGGCTGATAGCCGACATTATAAAAAGTCATTTAGTCTATTTTAATTTAGACTAGCTGTTAACCGCGGCTTTGCCCGCAGTGCTATGTCCAAAACGATTTGACCAATTTTCACGGGACTTTCACTGGCAGATAGCTGACCTTATAGGAAGTAATTTAACTTATTATATTTTAGACTAGCTGTTACTTGCGACTTCGTCCGCATGAAATATAGCAAAAATACGTTGTTCACTGTAAACATGTGCATAAGATATATGTTGTACTGGACTCCAAGTATAAATATAATTTAAATTTATATATCTGTATCTATGTATGTAATTTGAATTATATTGTATTTTCGGTAATTTTGCTTTACTTACCGCGCTTTCGTCTACATAACTCAGTAACCATAATAACATATAAGAATATTATTTCCAAGTCAATGAACACTATTTAAATTGTCGAATAGTAACTGCTTAGACAGATAAAGTTTTACATCTTGATTTATATTTATGCAAGATTTCAAGACGGCAGCTCAGTCATTGTATACAATTCAACATTACAATTATTAATAGTAATTTTTAAGATAGGAGTCTTTCTAAAAAGACCGTAAACGTATTACTTATTGACAATATGGGCATATTATAACATCATAATAACATCTTTAAGTCATTCTTTCATTAGTTCCTTATACACTGTAAGTGAGCACCGAGGTAGTTACATGGTGCGTTAAGGTTCCAAATATGTTGCTGATGATAAACCTCATTTGACACTCTGTTAGTATTTATATATCTAATGTATACGTTACATGTCACTATAGGTGGCGTGCGTGTCGTACTTACAATTGTTTGTAAAGAGCATTTCTATAATTGTCTCGCATACATGGTCTCACAATTTCATATTTCTTTAATACAATTTTAAAAAACGCGTGCTGTGCGTCGGTTATGGCTAGTTATATATAAAAATCAATCTTTGTCCGCTATGCATGCCGAAACTACTGAACAGATTGTGATAATAATTTAGGGGGGTATTCTGAGGACGTTCAAGTGTTCCTTTATCAAAAAATCTACATATATAAGTGTGTTTTTAATATATTAATTAAATTGTTTTCCTTAAAGAAAGAAAGGGTTGTTTGTTCTTATTGGAACTTTTAGCACTACATTTCAGTATTATTTTGACATATTTCAATTGAATATACTTAGTTATTTAAGTAGTTGCTATATTAGAAGCTATCTTTGTACTATAACATAAATTAGATCAAACTATGATATTGACAGATTTTCTGAGTTGCTTACAAACTATTCAGCATAGTCCGATTTTTTCTAAAGTAGAGTCCCCAGTTATCATAATTATTAAATTCCATTTGGATCAACGCCATTGTTTAGGAATTTTATGTAGTTCTGGCATGGATACCAGGCCATAGTGGGAACTAGGGTAAGTAAGCCGTTGGTCTCCTTGCTCAAGAAGCTATCCAGACTGGATATTATGATCACTATAATACCTATGTTCAGGATTTATCCTCTCCAAACAAGACTAATTTGTTTGCATCAAAGAACTCAAATTGGTATGCATCCAACCAAATTAATGGCAAATCATATGTTTCCGGATATATTCAGGATAACATTCCGGGTAAGCCCGCGTTTTACAAGTTTCGTAACTGTTACAAGCTTGCTGTGTCTACTATCTGTTGTGTGACGATCTATCTATGGAGGTGTGCTCTCCAGTCCATCTCGCAGAGCTCAGAATCAGGAACAACTCAATATTTAAGTGTGGGTTGGATGAAGACACTCTAGAACACATTTTTATCAATTGCCCCAATTTTGTTTTGTATTGTATGATATTTTACATAACAATATACTACGTTCGTCAGATTGTAACAAAATCACAAAGGTGTGTATTTTCTCCTTTTGCCAAAACTCTGGCTAATTTTGTAAGTTTTAACAAAATTAAACTTTAAGGTAACTAACAGTAATTATTATGTAATTACATATTTATGTAAGGCATGATGTCTGTAAGTGTTGTGTTTGTCTTTGTGTATTTCAGTGGCCAAATCTGGAAGAATTAAATTATACAATAAAAAATTAATACTACCTATAAAGTGACTCTCCCATGACTGACTTGACACTGGTAGAATTCGTATCTATTAAACTCCCAATATTAAAAGATGAAGTTAGTGAGTTTGGATATTCGGGGTGATCTCTGCTACTAGTGATCCGATTTTGAAAATTCCTTCACTGTTAGAAAACTATATTGGACTTCTTTTTTTCTACATATATATTTTCAATAATTGATCACGATAAATGTAATTAAAATTAGCAACATTCTATAATATGACGTGCGCTGCTTGAACGGTTTGAAATAAAGGAATAAATTTTATGGCAAAAATATTCATTGTAAAATTCTATTGTAAAAGTACAAAGAAGTCCGCAACACCATCATTACAATAGTCCGGTGAAGCTGTTAAGACCTTGCTTGGTCAATAGCGTAGTCAGTTCGAAAAAAAAAAAAACCATCATTAGTATAAAACAAAGTCTCCTACCGCGTCTGTTCGCGATAAACTCAAAAACTACTGAACGGATTTTCATGCGATTTTCACCAGTGGATAAAGGGATTCATGGAGAACGTTTTGGTAATTTGTCAAGGATTTTTTTTATAATTAGGGCGGGACAACGTCTGCCGGGCCCGCTAATATATACTAAGTTTAATATCTCAGTCAACAAGATGGGCTGTGTCAAAAGTAAAATAAATTTGACAAGCTTAAGTTTGGATGCAGATTTCACGTATACTTACAAATTCTTATAGATCAAACAACTAAATTGGACACGATTGGTGATGCCGCAAACGGATGCTAGGCTTATTTTAAAAGATTTCTCACATACCAACTGGATATAGTGAGTTCCTGAATCGTTTGGATTCACAACCAAGAACTGTAGTTGTCGCTGTAATCGGGGATTAGGTTTTTTTAAGATTTTTTGTGTTTAAAAATATAATTGAAACCAGTAGTAGTAACAGTAGTACTTGGTGCAAAGTTGCACGGGTCAACTAGTTATAACTAAAACGTAGTAGATACCTACGTTATAAGCGCTTCGACAGCGCCTTGTTAAAACTTGGCTAACTAGCTTATATTTGACGGCTGCCCCATTTTTATGGTGGTAGAGCCACGCTAATACTATTACTGGTTTCAGCATGAATGGGTCGGCTCGTCCGGGGTACTACCACTCTCATAGAAAACCGACGTGAAGTGACAGTACTTGCATTGTTGCGTTTCGTTCGGTCAGTGAGAACGCCGGAGGCCCACCTCCCCTCCCCTCTCCTCTCTCCCTTCCTCCCAAAGGGTGGCAACGCACTTGCGACTCCTATGGTGTTGTTAGTGTCCATGGACGGTGGTGATCACTTAACATCAGGTGACCCACCAGTTTGTTTGCCACCTACGACAGAAAAAAAAAACAATCACCCGTGTCTAAGCAACATATAACTATTTCTTTTTCTCCACAGATTTTAATATGCCATCTTACTTCCACATTTTATTTAAGACAGTGTTGCGTTACCTTTATTACTTAACGTATGTGTTCGTTATCATGCCATTTGTTTTGTCAAAATATCATTGGGTGTATAAGCTTAATACCTATGTGTAATTCTAGTTTATAAAGTCGTAGGGTAACGAAGACTATTAATCTAATTGGAATTCTTGATTCGCGCTGCTCGCTGACTCAGTCGAGTACAGTTACTTAGTACATACAGTAGTATTAGGAATATTAAAAGTGGCTGGTGAAATAAAATTTCATATAAGTATTCAAATATTTTATTTTAAAATTTAAATTCAAATCATCTCTCATTATCATGCACATACGAAATAACAGTCGTTAAGGCTGTATTGAACGATTTAATCTTTAAATATTAATGCAATTAGTATAGCTACTTGTAAAATGAATCATTTAAAAAGCGTCACAGTGGTTTCGACTATGATAATATATGTGTTGTTACCGTATAAATAGAGCTTTAACATACTATGAAGTCTTCAAGAGAGGCAGTTAGTACTTACAGCATTAGCCTATAGAAAATTCGATACAATCTATATTTTAAATTTTGACCATGAATTTAATTCAATTACAAAAACCTTACACTATTTAAATTAGAGACAAAGTCCCTTTGAAAACAGATATTCATTTAAAAACAAACATTTTAAACAAGTTATACGTGATATTTTCGCAAAACAAACTACCAGCTCTCGAAGCAGAAAATAGATCGACAATAATCGATATATAACCGATACTACAGTTATGCACAGAGAATCCATTACTTTAAAGAATAAGTTCATTACTTCCTACTATTACATTCAATTCATGAACAGTTCCTTATAATATTTTATATTACATATATGAAACACATCAAATATAGTTAATTCTTACTACTCACACACAATCACAATATCTACTAGTTACGATTGTAATAAAATGACAAACATTCATGTACCGGGAAACTTTATATTGATCACATCTTTATTAATATTACATACGTCGGAACTACGCAAAATATTTTTTTTTTTATATTTACTAACATCATTTTAACTTGGCATCATTGAATAAAAATGTAAAATATGTCAAATAATGGGTTAAATTAAAAAAAAAACAACTAATATATACAACACAAATTATGTATTATAAATATTACTTATTTATTGAAGATTCCTTCAAATCATCAGCGTCGATTAAGTGATTTGAAACCTAAAAGTAATAAAATTTACTTCTGGAATAATAAAACTAAATCTAGGTAATTGTTTAGGTTTTTGCTTGAGAAAGTGCGAATAATTCATCGTTTACGATACCCAAGTTTTATAAAATACGCTATATTTACTGTTCACTATAGAATTACTTCATAAAATAGTTAAAATGAGATATTTACAATTTGAAATACTTCCATCGATTAATTTAATTTAAAAAATGTACAATATCTTTTGATTCTCCTATATTCCTGATAAAATCAATGTCATGCAAAAGTACATTGTTAGTATGTATGACAACGGTGTTATATACATATATACAAAACAATTATCGTAATTAAAACTTTATAATCATTACATATAAGAGTAAAAATCCTTAATAGTACATATGTTAAAATATCAATTACAGTGTGATTATAAATTAATAAAAAATATTAAAATAACATTTGTACAACTGGCATTATATTTATATGAACTCATGTTTGTAAAATAATCGTTGTTAAAAATTAAATATTGCACGGTTATATTAAAATGTATATATATATATAATAATTTTATTGTTATGTCTTTTATGTGATGCACAGGATTCAATTTGGATAATAGTATCTCGGTTATCTGCTATATTTAGATGTGACTATATTAAATGTTTGATTTCATTCAATTATAAATGTAACTCTGTGTGGAACATTCATATATTAAAGAGGAATCAGGTAAATAATAAAATACATAAAATATTTCTTACACTGGCGGCAGTGTTAGTGTTGTTATTTCCATTATAATCAAATCCGATACGTTTTTAAATGGATACTATAGACTTCACGTATCACGTACAAGGTCTATTGTAATTTTGGTTTAATAATAACCTTGCTATCGCCAATAATAGAAAAAATTGATTGCACTTTTGTTTGTACGTCACCAATAATTCATAACACATAAGGCAACCGACCATCAATAGTAGCTTTTTATAATACTAAGGGACTTAAAACTAAATTTCAAATTATTTTCTGGCAAAACTGCAATCGAAAATCATACACATACAAACAGTATTATGATACATTTTTCTAAAAATTAAGTCGAGACACTGTTAGTTCTTCGTCTGTTTTTATTTCAATCCTTTAAATGTATATATAACCGATTTATCACAATAAAGATGTATTGTAAAGTAATTATTTAACGCATGTTTGGACAATTTCGATTACAATGTTGGTTAAGTAAACAAAAACAATGACTAAAGATTAATCGTAGGGTTTTTTTTGTTATAAACCACAGATTTTTAATAACTAGAAAATGATTCCGTTATGTATAAAACAGACGATAATTACCTGCTAATTCATTTGGCAAATTATTCTGTGGTTTACATAAGAGATCTGTGAAATATGTTAAAAAAAGTGGATATACCAAACAACTATTGAGACATAATACGTTTTTGTGTAAAAGCGATTGCTCGTTTTAATAATTCTTGACACTTACAGTTCGTAACCTTATCATGCAGATTATTAATTAAATTACTACTTTTTAAATACTATAAATATATATGTATGCATGTGTCAAGATGCAGTTTAAAAAGGAAATAAACAACCGTGTTCCTGAAACACATTTAGAACGATTGTAAAAAAAAACACATTGCATCGATTAGCTAGAATTGAGCGTGTAATTTCATAGTACGTAATATTGATATTGTTCCGCGCGTAATCTAAATTATCAGGTCACTAGTGTAATAATCTCGCATTTACACAAAGCTAAATATAGTTAAAACGGAAACTTGTAAAAGTAAAAAAAAAATCTAAAGAATTTCATGAATAAAAATGTAATAGGTGCACCGAGTTTCTATTATTTTACTCAAATTTTGTCACTTACAAACCTGTCACTTTCTGTCTTTCCAATTCATTATTGATTTTTATCAATATCGGTTACTCTTACCGTTATTGTATATGAGAATAATATATAAGTGATAATCAGATAAATAAAATAATAGACACAGTAGAGAGATAATAAGAATTGAAATTTCATTGAAATCTAATAAACTAAACCAAAATAGGAAGAACTTAATGAAATAAATTAAAAAAAAATTTTAAAGATATCACAGATTTTGAATCGAATGCTACAAAAAAAAAGTTGTCTGTATGTAGGTTGGGTTTAATCGACTGGTGATCTGTGAATATCAAAATCCCAAAAATTATCTAAACAGTTATGATACTGTACTGGTTTATAGCACACAGGCGAAGTCAGGGCGTGAGCGGGTCGCTATTCTAAAATTAACCTAAGTTTTATAACTCCGTGTCAATATATTTAAAATTAGTTTCGAGTTGGAATTTTTAAAATTTGCTCACTGCGCTTAAGAACGCAAAATAAGACCGGTTTATAATTTCATTTATTCTAAAATGTGGGATAATAAATTAATTAAGTGTTATAATAAAAATAGGTCGTATAAATGTTTACAAACAGACTATGTATCAATGTATAATTATTTCATGTGTGAGTGGAGTATCCGTTTCCACTTTCCATTATTTAGTGCCATAATTTGGATATCTATTAGAAACATCTAGACTCGCCCCTGACAATCGCTCAAACATAAAGAATCAAATACATTTTTAAAAACACAATAGTGTAGATCCTATTTTAATATGAGTGGAGAGTATTTAACAACTACTTACTACTGAGCAATAAAATAAAATACATTTAGGTTTAGAAACGGGATTGCACTAGACAAATAACAATACTAAGGATTATAATCAAAATATGAGCACCTAGTCAGACAATTGTACAATTTTTATACTATCATTAAAATTTCAGGCCAAATCGCCAATCAAAAAATTCATAATCCAATTTCATTTTTACATTATTATTAGAATTTTATAACTATATTAACTATTTAAAATACAACTCAATTATACAGGTGGCTCATTCCTTACATTTTACGTTCAATGTGTGTCTAGTTCACTGTCGCGTTGTATGTATTCATTAAACCTGTATGTCATCGAGACTAGAAAACTACGGGTGCTAGAGTTACGCCAACATGTCATATTGTGACACCATCAGTATTCCAATTTATTACTCAAAGATATACATTTAAAGAGATAAAACAATTTTAAAATTATCCACTGACTTCAGAAGGCACATATTTTTTATTTATATATATATATATGTATGTATTTATGTATATGCCCTAGTGTTGTTTACGTAGACGATAAATAAAATACTGTTCAGTAGTAAATGTTATATAGAAATTATTCCCACTAGTTATTGTAATATTAAGAACGATAAAACAAACTGTAATAAGTATATCATAAAAAATAAATAAACTGTTCGTATTACCTTAAGACCGACAACCCATCATCACTTAACTAACAATTAATATTCTAAAAAACTACATGTAACAAAGGTGAGATAAAATTTTTAATACAGCGGTAGAGTGCCGGTGGCGTGTGGCGATGGATACCATCGAGCGCACAACCGACCGAGCCACATACGATGACAGTTTTAAAATATGTATCGCGACTTGTTTTCTTTTCGATAGCGATATAACAAGGTTACATTTACAATGGCGATATGACAAGGTTACATTTTTCAATGGCGATACGACAAGGTTAAATTCTTCGATGGCGATATAACAGGTTAAATTTTCGATGGGTTGTAGATGATTAATAATCGACCGCGGAATTGAAACGAATTGATTCAATTTCTTACACGGTATCGATATCGCCAACGTTGATGCGGTCTTCGGCCGCTGTTACTGAGAATCCCAAAATACGAGAGTCGATCTTCTGCATCTTATTTTTTTTTATTTTCTTTCCTTTGCTCTTAATTTCTTGATAGTCTGAGCCCGATACGGTACGGGGATTCACTGCTATGGCGGGGGAGCAAAGATCATCAGAGGGCGTAACCATGCCGACACGTAGAAGCTTTGACCTTAACAATCATATTATTCAGTTAACTATCATCGTTGTAATTCATGGTTTAAAGATATACAAGTTTTGCAATTTATAAAAAGGATTCTGGTTTAAGTTCCAGTACTGGAAACCGAAGCATTTTAAGTTCGAAACTCTATTCATACTTCTATTGGGGATACGAACTTACTTGCAAAGCAAAATTTAACATCCTCGTTTTCTAAAATGATTATTATGACCAGTTATTATACGTTACCTTCTTTCGAGAAAATGACGAGCGAAGTCGCTCGAGTCCTTGGATTCGCCGAGGTAGCATTTTACGTAATCCTTTACTTCATAAGGAGACTCGATGTCTTTCAGAAACCCGACGAAAGTAGGTACTGTATCATAAAATAAAAAAAAAACTATATATAGTCCAATTCATGGCACAAATGCAACGTATATACGACAGTAGGTACTGTATCATCAAAATAAAAAATATATTTAACGCAATTCGTGGCACAAATGCAACGTATATACGAAAGTAGATACTGTATTATCAAAATAAAAAGTATATATAATCCAATTCATGGCACAAATGCAACGTATATACATAATCGGGTTATAAGCTCTATCACAACCTTATTATTTTTAAATACTGGCCAGATATATTTCGATTAATTTTGAAAATACAATGTTCGCGCTTTCCGGAGAAAAAAAAAGAAATTCAGCGATCATCAAAGCAGTGAAGGTGCGAATCCAACGAAATCCCGTATCTAAGCAAAAAATCTTAGCTCTTTAGACGGGACTAAAAAGGATCACGTTCGAAAGAGTATTGAATGAAGAATTAGGATTACGAAACTATCATAAAAGAAGACAGGTATTATTTGAACGAGAGTTTGAACAAAAATTAGGCTATAAAGAACCTGAGCTTTATTACGGCGGTACGCGGAAAAAATACCGCGATATTTTGTTTTCGGACGAAAACATTTCTAACAACGAAGAAAGTTATAACAAACAAAATTATAAAGTGGATGTCCCATAGCAGTAAAGAAGCGAGCGGGTGTATTCCGCGGACCCAACGAGGGTATTATCCATTGTCATTCATGGGTGGCTTGGAAGATTTTATATAGGCTTTTTTATAGGTGGTAGAGCCACGTTGAAGCTATTACTGGTTTCAGCACGAATGGGTCGGCTCGCCCGGGGTAGTATCATCCTCTCACAGAAAACCGACATGAAGGAACAGTGCTTGCATTGTTGCGTTTTGTTCGGTCAGTGAGAGCTCCAGATAACCCACCTCCCTTCTCCTTCGCCCCCTCCCCCTCCCCCAAACACAGGGTGGCAACGCATTTGTGACCCTTCTGGTGTAGCAAGTGTCTATGGACGGTGATGATCGGTTAACATCAGATGACCCACCTGTTCGTTTGCCTTCCATGATATAAAAAAGGCTTATGTTCGGGCTTAACTGAGGTGTTTTTCCGTAAAAAAAGGTGTGAAAGAAAACCAGTTCTGTTTTATAGCAAAAAATAGTTTCACAAAATAGTGGAAACCTTTTCTCAAACAATATTCGAAAACAGGCACTGGATTACAGCAGTACTCTTTGCCAGCTCCTAAGCCACGAAGCACGCAAAACTGGCTGCTCACCCTTGAAATTCACTTCATCGGGCATAAAGGCTAGCCCTCTTCTGGTCCAGATTTAGACCCACTGGATTACAAGATATGGCAACATTTGATGGAGAAAGTCGACGCTAAACCTCATCCGAATTTAGACATAGAAATGAATATGGTGTGAGCTGCGATCAATGACTGACCGCCTCGATTAAGGGCATTTGGTATCTAGACGAGGAATTGCATTTTAAATAATGTAATTAAAATTGTATTGTAAACTTAATTATATTTCATTTCATTAATAATTATCAGAAACCGTATAGATAATTACATTAAAAGTTTGACAGACTCTATGACCCGATTAGGTACCTATATGTTGATAATAGTACATAATAAGAGACAGTCAAAGTATTATATTATACGAATTAATTAATACTATAATTAATAGTGTATATACGAGTATTATTTCATTCGTCGATTAAATTTTGAATATAAATTTTACCATCAATCTTCGAGCTCCAGGAGATGAGCTCACTTGAGCACCAGCTCTCGAATTCTGCAGCAGGAGATGTTTCTTTCTTCGTAGTCGTTGTTAAATTCGGTTTCTTCTTAGTTTTGTTTGCGTCAATTGTTTTAGCAGAATCCGTGGATTTCTCTGGTTTCGGATTTTGGCTTGGTTGGGTATCCCAGAAACCACCTGGCGATTCAACTATATCTATCACTAGAGGAAACAACCGATATGTAGACAGTTACTATGGAGCATAAATTGTGTAGGCAACAAAGATTTGTTTACTTAAAAAATACTTACCTCCATTCTGATTGTTACCCCATGGGATGTGATTATTAGCAGTCTGCACTATGACTTGCGACTCATCGATAGTAGGAGGACCTTGCATCGTCGTGGCTACTGATGTAACTGCTTGTTTGCGTGTCTCGGCCTATAAGTACATACATATCATAGTAGTTTTTAATTAGAAAAACAAGTATTAATAATTAATGACGAAATTAATGACGATGATTTTGATTGATATAGAGAAAGTGGGCGGTGCGGTCTGGCAAGGAAAAGCAAATGATAGGAGAAATTGGTAACAGCTGGAAGAGGCCTATTTGTCAAGTGACCCCCGACTCCTAAAACAGGAAACCTGATATATTACACTTATGTTAAGCAATAAAGGCTATAATAATATTTTTAAACAAATTTGTAATATTTTTAATCATTGATACCAAGACTTCGGATATGGCATCGGAACTGCAAAACTACAGTCAGCAGATTTTCGTATTCAATTTATATCGCAGCTCGATAACAGAATTTGTTACCTATAATGTCTACATTGTGCGAGTATATCAAAGATTAATTAAGAATCAATCACTCACAACCTTGTCCGGGAAGTATAACAAGCTTTATAACAATTAAACGTAACCTATAATCAAAAATCTGTAATTTTCAGATTGATTCAGTGTTTTCCGACATTAGTTTCTACAAACATATATACATAAAGCTTACCTTTATTTATATAGGTATAGATTCTTTATTAAAACTTATTTTAACAAATATCTATTGTTGTCAATGAGTTATTATAAATTTTAAAATTTCTACAAATGTTTAATCGATACTATAATTGGTAGATTATTAATATTATTGAAATGTTACTGGTGATGTAACATGAATAAAGGGTTACTTCGGTTAGCAGGAGTGAGTGAACGTAAAACCTTTAACTGACCTGAATTTTCGACGAAGTTTGTTGACCCGCCGCATTGTTGGCCGGTTTCTTTTTTGCCCAATTTAAACCGGCCTGTATTTCCTATAATAAAGCGAACGCAAATTACTTATCTATTTATTTTTCGTTAAAAAAAAACCACCCAATAAACAATTGAATAACGTCGTGAAAACTATCTATATATTAAATACGTGAAGCCCAAACTTTGTATCCCTTTTTGAGAGAAATGCGCGAACGGATGAACGCGAAACTTGGCATAATTAAAGTTTATATATGGAGGAGAAGTGCAGAAAGCTGTTTATTTTATATAAAATGCGTTAGAAGTACATTAAATTAATTAAAATATGCATTACTTACACTACTGCTTCAATTTTACACAACATATACACACATGTAAATAAAAAAGACATTTTGACATCTGTCAATAAAAGACTTCAAAAAAGATGGTGAAGGAGGTTGCTATGCTCGACTGTATGTATTATTTTACTCTTACGTTCCAATTACCCTTTTTCAGTCTACATTCAACTTTAAAAAATCAATGAACTATGGTCGAATGTCGACCACTAGTATTTTATAAATATACCTGATCCCTAGCCAACGCCGCAGCTTGCTGTTGAGCGATTATGTGCATCATGTGTTGTTGCTCTTTTATTTGCTCTAGCTTCTTCTCTCTCTCTAGGCGTTGTATCTCGGCAAGTGTAATCGCATCCTTATTTGTCGCTTGTGTAGCTTGGGTAGATACCGCTGACCACGGTGCCTTTTTCATGACCAGTTCAGAGACTTGTTTCTGTTGTTGTTGTTCCTAACGAATAAAAAATCTATCTAAAAATTACTAATACAATTGGATTGATGAAGGTGTTGCTTTGTAGAAATTTAGCATTTGTATCATAATAGATTCCTATTAATATGCTACTTTCGCCTGGAAATAATCGATGTACCTGTTACGTAAATAATAAATAAGTATTGTAGTCGAGATAATATACTACACATAAAAATGTAATAACCGTATGTATATAAAATCAAACCTGTAGTTTCTTTGATGCTTCAAGCTGTTTTTTCTTTTTCTCTTCTGCAGCGGCCACTTTTTCTTCGTCTTTCCTGTAAAAATACTTGTACCTATTACATTATTGTACTTAATTGTATCTCATGTATATAGGGCTTTATTAATAGTGTATACTAACTTTTTACGTTCTATCTCTTCAGCTGCCTTGAGATCCTCCTCAGCTTTCTTTTTGTTGTCCTTATTAACGTTCTTTTCAGAACCTTTTACGATTGTAAAACCGTCCTTTATCAACTCCTAAAAAGTGAATATTTTATATAAGTGAAAAAAATATGTGGAATCCCGAAATAGAAAACTAATTATACTACCTTCTTCTCTTTTTCCAAGTCTTTCTTATTGGCTTTCTCTTCTTTTTTAGATTTAGACGGTGAAGGCTCTGCAGATCGCTTCTGGGAAAAAACGACAACGATTAATTTTTCAATAAAAAAAATCCAAGAAACAGTATAAAAACTAGAGTACTATTTTACAGTTAGGAAATCAAGACTAAAGATTGCCACTAACCTCTGTATCAGTTTCATCTTTCCCCTTTTCTTTTACTTTAATTTCTGGCACTTCTTTTTTTTCTTCTTTAATTTTTTTAGTCTTCTCATTTTTAACCTTTTCGGTCTTTTTAGTAACCTTTTCGCCTTCATTTTTTGCTTGTTTGAGTGTTTTATTCTCCGAAGATTTTGTTACAGTGGCTGGTTTAGTCACAGCTGTCTCTGTGATATTAGTGTCTGATTTTACGGTTGCCTCTATTGGCTAAAAAGATATAAATATAATACAAGTCAATGTAATATTTCATGATTTCATAAAAATATATGTATTTCGTGAGTTTTTGATATAAAATGGTTTATTTTTACCTGCTCAACGGTCTCAAGAAGTTCACTTGGCGGTGGCGGAGTAGGTATAAGAGTTTCCTTTTGAATTAACTTTTGAAGTTCATCGAGGTTTGGCGTTACATTTGCCGTTGTATTGAAGTTATCATTAGACTTATTTAAAATAGACGTTTCAGGGCACTGTTGATCAATATTCATGAAAGATAACGTTTGGGATGTAGATATATTTTGAGAAGCCCTCAACTGAGCCAAAATCTGATCTTCGGTTTTCATCTCCTTATGTATATCTTCAGGAAGCATCGAATTTGAAGAGATGGCGGATGGCTGAAATCAGCGCGTCTATTAGCTTACCTTAACCATAAAACTAAATGTTTGTCTGTAATTTTTTTTAAGTTATTAGAAAGAATACAACTGAATCTCATAAAAATAATGGATATATAACGTAGGTATATCATGTTATGGTATATTATTGCATACAAAAATATTTATAATATATAAGTCTTATAAAGTCAAAGATGGCAAAGAAAAGAACATAGACCTTTTTTTTAATTTGTCGACTTTGATTGGTTTTAGTTCACCCAAAGATAATATTAATTTATTCACTATGCATATCTATGGACACAGTTAAAATTGATTGGTTTTAATTATATATATGTACGTGTACTACTTCGCCGGGTTAGAATTTATATGACTCATATTTGCCCGGTTCTTTATCATATATGATATAAAAGTAAAATAGTTTCTTTTTTGTTTGCAAATACTTTTAAAAAAATTTGCACTTTCAGGAACACTGTTTAGTAAATTAACACTCGTCGAAGACTGTTAGAAAACAATACACAAATATGCACACATAATATTAAGCTATAGGGTACTGGCCATTATAGTGTCTAAGCACACTGGCCTTTTTGAAAAGATGACATATTCGATGTCACATATATTTTTGCTCGACAGACAAGTCCAATATTAAAAGTCTCGGTTGCAAAGTCAGTGTTTGATTTTCACATATACGAGTATATTATATGAACACGCTCCCAAAAAAGCTATATATAAATAATATCAAATTTCTTTAGTAAATAAAATGAATAAATTTACAAATACTTTCATACGAAGTATTATAGATACACCTTTATATTTTATTTTCAAAAAAAGAAGGCGATGATTAAAGATGTATGAAATTCCTGCTAAAAATATTTAAAAAAATGTTTTATTTACGCACTGATTTCATATCAATACGTAATCGATACAAATTAACAATAAACTGGTAAACGGAAATATAACAATGTTTAAAAGAATTCAAACGAAAATTCGTGTTGACACTCTTCTTATTAAATTAATCATGGGATAAATAAAATATCATAAGAGATGCAAGCAATAAGTTACCCAAAATCACAAGGAACAAGCAATAAAAATAAATAATAGTTTAAAAAAACTAAAAAATCAAGCTTTCATAAAAAATCCATCTAAAAAACAGAAAATAAAATTTAATAAATTTGGATTAAGAATAGTGTAAATTAGAAATAAATGTATATTTTTGTAAAAAGTGTCAAAAAAATGATAATAACCTCCAGATATCAGTATATTTATCATTTTTGTCACTTTTAATCTATTATTTATTTTTCATTTTTTAGTTAAATTTTTTTAACTTTTTTTTCGGTTTATTACATTGTCATCGACCTTTGACAGGTGTGCAAAGTTTGAATTAAATCTGATCGTTCAAAGTGGAACAAAATCGAGCTCAAAGGGGTCGGTTACATACATACATACATATAGGTGAAGCTAATAAAAGCGTGATAAAAAACGAACATCATAAGACATATTGAGCAATGCTGATATATTTCTATTCGAACATACTATTAGTCACCTTCAGTTGATCGGTTTACGCAAATAATAAGAATAAATTATACCTATGGCACTAAGAGATATTGTAACTTTGTGTTAGTAGATGAATTTTCAGAATCGGATTAGTAGTTCAGGAGATTGCCCCTTACATACATACAAACTTTACGTCAATATATGAATGTTAATATAAATATACTATGCAGGTTGGATTGTACTATGTTATTAAATCGTACTAGGATCTGTTTTTGAATATGATATTTAAATCCTTAATTTTATATTTTTATGAACTTGTATTATATAGTGAATCGCCACGGTTTTGCTCGGATAAATAATGTATTCACGCGGCGTCGTAAGTGACTAAACGATTTAAATCCATTTTTTGTCGCTTTCATCAAAGTCGAGATAAACCAAGGAACTGCGTAAGAATATTCACAAAAACAACTTTTTTATGTTAAATATAAATAAAAAATGTAATACGTTTTAATATATTCGTTGGAATAAACATGCGGTAAAGGGCAATTTTGATCTAAATTAAATGTCCTAACGTAGCCAAAGTATTGAATTGATAAGGGTTAATACTACATTTGTCAGAATATGTGGTACTAGCCTCGGCCCGCGACTTCGTTTGCGTGGAATACTTACTCTGGGCTAACGCTAACACGCAGAGGAAGCTCTCAAGATGAAAAATACCCCGATTTTGAAATATCCTTCATTGTAGCTCCGCTCTTATTGGTAAGCATGATGACATATAGCCTATAACTTTCCTCGATAAATGAGCTATAAAGCACTGAAAGATTTTTTCAAATCGGACCAGTAGTTCCTGAGATTACCCCCTACAACGTCACAAACTCACAAACTGTATATTTTTATAATATTATAGTATATATTAGTATAGATAGCATAGATTAATACACCTTACAAGATACAGCAAAATAATATACTGTAGAATTGAACAACATAAAAATACCAACAGATAAGTCTGTGACGGTATATGTCTGTTGCCTAAGGGTACATACGCACTATGCGGCTAGCCGCAATGCGGTCAACCGTGCGGCTGAACGCAGGATGCGGTTGCGCTTGCGGCTAGCCGCAGCCGCAACCGGAACGTGTGTTTGATAAACCGTCGTGGATTGCGGTTGAATCGCCTCATTTCCAAGATAGACGTCGAAGGTGTCAGTTATTTATTATATTTACTCGCGTTATATAAAGAAAAAGAAACAAAGAAAAAGATACTGGGTGCATCCTTATTTGTAAACACGCGATGAGAGCAAATAGATAGTATACAGTAAAAAGGCCAGATTGCTGGCCTATTTTGCATCTCAATTCGGGCCACAGCGCTCAGAACGACCGGAGCGGTCGACCGGCCGCATTGCGGCTAACCGCATAGTGCGTAGGTACCCTAAGAATGGGTAGCCCACAACAACTATTCGATCCTTTGAGTATGTTTAAAAAATAATTGATTATTTGCGAAGCTATTTTAATCGTTGACGCTATTATTAAACGTTATTCTATGAAATATTTCAGTTGTATTTAGTGTCAAATGTGAATAAAAACTGCTTTTTATAGACGTGCCATTTCAATTAATATCTTAAAAGATATTAGTTTTACTATTAACGCGCAACAAAAACGTTGTTTGTGTAATTTTCTATGATTTTGATGAAGTACTGATATCAAAGCACTAAACAATTGATTGTAATTGTTAAAATGCAAACGCATCAAGCATTTGGCATACTTTACTATTACTTTTTATTATTACTTTACTATAATATTCATGATAATCGTATAGAGCGTATGCAACGTAATTTTTCTAAATTAGTTGCGCGCCGGGGCCAAAGTTGCTTCGCCCCTTCCGTGCGAACTACAATACTCGATTAAAACATTTTAAATTAATATCGTTAGAAAATCATCCGAAAGATCTCGGATCCTCCTCTTTTACTGTATAAGTTTGCTAATGGAATTATTATAGTTACGGATGTATTAAATGAACTAAATTGAAATGTTCCTTGAAAGGTTCAACGATATCTCATTCGACTGTTTTCCAAAATCTTTTTATGAACGAACATCTGTTCGCCTCTTAATCCTAGTCAACTAATTTAAATTCATTGTTACGTAATAACTAAACATTCGTCGAGCGAATTAAAACTCAAATATTATCTACATTTCTAAGTTCTGTTAATTAGCAGCCACATCAAATAAAATAAATGTTTGATTACGATTCCGTACAGGGACAACACAGGCGGCAGTTTGTCCGCCTCCTCCCATCGTAACCGGACTAGAGAAGATGGGTCGGAGGGCCCATCTACCCATTGCACAGACCCGGCGGACGCAGGACACGGCCGGTGTATACTCTGCCGTCTCCTAACAAGAGGGGCCCGACGGCGGCGTTTTTGCCGCTGTGGCGGCACGATGAAGTCTATAGAGATCTCGTGTCGCCCAAAAGTATAGCCGTACATAAGTACGCCGTGGAGTTTTAGTCCGTGCGAGTCGGACATAACCCACCCTCTCCCCCGAGAGTGACGTCCATAAGGGATTTCCCCACGTAAAGAAAAAGGTTAGCGGATATGCCCGCGTCCATCGCCCTCAGGCCCTTTTTACGGCGGCCTCATACGCCTCCCACGATCGTCGGGGAGAGCACCTCTCGCCCTCCCCTGAGGGTTCTACGATTCTGACCCCTCGACCGCGACGAGGTGCCTGATGACGGGCCGACACCTGTTGGGGAGTAGACGCAGTGCCAATAGGTAGCTCCTGCTCCCCAGCCAATAGGTGCGAGAAGGCATCATGGGGTTTTAATCCGTGCAAGTCGGACATACCCCACCCTTAGCTACCCGACTAGGGTGGCAGGGAATCAGTAGGGAATTCCCCATGTAAAAAAAGGATAACGCCGCGGCAGCGTTCGGCTAGCGCAGTGAATTTAATACGAAAGTACCCAAACTTTTTTTAAAGCAAGTATTCAAATACGTATTTAACTTTTTTGTAATAACAGGGCTAATGTTTACGTAGTTTTAATCTGTAGAACAGAACCTCATTAAAATAAATTATTTCGGTCTTGCGATAATTATTTTATGTAAGTACCTACATTTTACGAGTAAGTAATATCCATCTTAATAATCACTGCGTAGTAAACACGGAAGTTACAGAAACGAATTCTAGTAGTAGAAGATAGAATGTTAAGATAAATATTACACACGTAGCTTGGTAATATTCAAGGACAACCCGTTTATCATCTGAATATAAAATAACTTGACCTAGATTCTCTTCCTATGATTTAGGTTATGTAAATTAGCATGTGTTGCTTATGCTAACTACTAAGAGTCAAAAACATCTTAAGTCAAACTGTCAAATCGTGTGAGATACGTGATGTGAAAAAAAAACAGGAAACAAAACAATAATATTAAATTTCAGTAACCGTTGGAGCATGTGATCAATATTTTAAGTATGACAGAATTGCAATCTATAGGTATCTATTCATATAATAAATATGGAGTGTCTGTATGTAATACCAAAATAAAATTTTTTGACTGGTTTAGTATAAAAGTATACACGCTTCTGATAACTGTGGTATCTGTACATAATACATGTTATGTAGGTATGTCAATAAATCAGTTGTTTCGGTGACTTGGTCTATAATTGTTCTCGCTCCATATTTTATCCATAATATTCTACTGGCGACAAGGATAACACTGTTAATAGACATTAAAATAGCGTGCAAAGCATTATAAATAGAAATACCGATCGGAAAAATAGAACAATTTTATTTATTAAGCAAAAAGTGGTCTGCATACATTAGAAGCATGTTCGATGTTTATAACGTTAAACGAAATCAAGTCGGAGTTACATGTTGCAACTTTAGTTACTTTGTTGGGTGAGGCTACATATGATTTAATGTGCGGTTCGTGTGCCCCGGATCACCCCGAGAACAAACAATTAAGTGAATTTGGTCTAAGGGCATCTAATCTACCTCGTAAATGTCTACTGTACATTGCTACGGCTGGAGCAACTTCTGTCGTAGCATGTTCGCAATTCCTATATTGGAACAAACATTTCATAATCGCCGTATCCCCATCCACCCCTTCACGAGTTGCTTTTTTAATAGCTCGTTTAACTGACTTTACTGCATTTTCAGCGGCACCATTACCCGCTGGTCTTTAAGTCTTGCGAAACGAGAAAACATGTTTCGACGGTGACAAGGTAATGCTTTCTCTGAAACTCCGCAAAATCGATATGTATCCGTTGCCAAGGGCGAGCCGGAAACACCCAAGGGTGTAATAAAGAACGCGGTGGTGCATCTCGTTGTTGACGACATGCACCACATTCTCTACATAAATTTTCTATTTGTGAGTCTATCTGAGGCCAATATACATAACTGCGAGACAAATTCTTCATTTTTATAACTCCTAGGTGCCCCTCATGCAATTCTCTTAATATTGACATTCTCAGTGCCTTGGGAATAACAATCCTATGATTATACAATATGCAGCCTCTATCAATAGTTAAACTGTCTTTACGATTCAAGAACTGTTTTTCTTCTTCAGATGTTATGTTACTAGGCCAGCCGTTAATAATATAACGATAAATATTTTTTAATACATTATCTGCCTGCGTCTTTATCGCTACATCTTTAGCACTAATTGGAAACGCTTCTTCGACATAATTAACATATGACATCAAATCCAGCCCTGATTCGCATTTACGTTCGCACGGCAAAGGCAAACGGGACAACGCATCTACATTACCGTTGTCATTTGACTTTACGAATTCTATATCAAAATCAAAAGATGCTAATTTTAATGCATATCTTTGAAGACGAGAAGCAGCTGTCTGAGGTAACCCTAATTTTGAACCAAAAATGAATGTCAACGGTTTGTGGTCGGTTTTAATAGTAAAGTGCCGGCCATAAAGATACTGATGGTGTTTTGTAACTCCACTAATAATGGCGAGTGCCTCTTTGTCTAATTGACTATACGATCGCTCGGCTGTATTTAAAGTCCGGGAAGCAAAACATATTGGCCGCTCCTCACCGTCAGGAAATCTATGCGATAGAATACTGCCTATGCCATACGAACTACTATCTACAGCTAAAACAAGAGGTAACTGTGGATTATAGTGCACTAAAACCTTACTACTAGCTATTGCGTTCTTAACATTACGAAAAGCCCTGTCACATTCTTTTGACCAACACCACGTACTGTTTTTTGTGTGGCCACATTCTGAAAAAAATGTCGAGGCATCTGCAGAGCAGGCTGAGCGCATTCGGCCTGGATCAGAACGTTTTGCTGCAGTCGGTGATCAAGTGATAGCGCGCGACTATAGAGCTCACGCCGAAAAATGGTCCCCAGCTGAGGTTCTTGCTAGAGACACTCCGCTTACTTGTAGAGTTAGAACGTCTGAGGGAAATGACTGGAAGCGTCAAATAGACCAATTGTTGCCTATTAAAAAATCTAATTCGGGAACGAGATACTCTTTACCGAGCATTGAAAACGCGGATTTACCTATAGTTGATTCGAGTAAAGACAATGAACATGCATTACGGAATAGATCCTATAGATACGGAAAACTTCAACAAAACCGACCAATCTCTCAATTCTGAAAATGACAACTCGAGCCCAGCCTTGATTTCAAAAGACAATTCTATTCCTTGTCAACCTAGACTGGACCGAAAATGCGCGTTCAAAGGAAAATATCCTAAATAAATTATGTATATATAATATCATTATCATATTATGATTTATTATAAGCTATTTAGTTTTAAAGTCCTTTATTTTTAGACTTGTGCACTGTTTGTTAAGTTACTTTTTAGTAGAAGTGATGTTATTTTTAAAGAGGGAGGTGTGATATCTGTACATAATACATGTTATGTAGGTATGTCAATAAATCAGTTGTGTCGCTGACTCTGTCTATAATTGTTCTCGTTTACATTTTATCCCTAATATTCTACTATAACAAAATGCAATTTTTAAAATTTTTGTCGATCTGCCTCTCTGCTCTGGGTAATCTCCGAAACGGCTCGAACGATTTTGATGGAAATTTCACTGGGAGGCAGCTAAAATTACAGCGGGTTACTTAGGCTACTCTAATTTAAACTAGCTGTTAACCACGGCTTCGTCTGTAGTGCTATCTCTAAAACGGTTGAATCTATTTCAACGGGACTTTCACTGCCAGATAGCTAACCTTATAAAAAGTCATTTAGGTAATTTTAATTTATACAAGCTGTTAACCGTGGCTTCGTCCGCAGTCCTATCTCCATAACGGTTTTACCGATGTTCACGAGACTTTCACTGGCAGATAGCTGACCTTATAAAAAGTAATTTAGGCAACTTTAATTTATACTCTAGCTGTTAACCATAGCTTCGCCCGCAGTGCTATCTCTAAAACGGTTCGACTGATTTTTACGGAACTTTCACCGACATATAGCAGACATTATAAAAAGTAATTTAGTCTATTTTAATTTAGACTAGCTGTTAACCGTGGCTTCGCCCGCAGTGTTATCTCCAAAATGGTTTGACCGATTTTCACGGGATTTTCACTGGCAGATAGCTGAGCTTATAGGAAGTAATATAAGTTATTCTATTTTAGACTAGCTTGCTACCCGCGACTTCGTCCGCATGAAATGTAGCAAAAATATGTTGTTCACTATAAACATATGCATATGATATGCGTTGTACTAGACTCCAAGAATAAATATAATTGAAATTCATATATCTGTATCTATGTGGGTAAGATGAATACAATATAATTCATATTGTACTTTTGGTCATATCGGCAGCCATTTTTTTTTAATTACCACGCTTTCGCCTACATAACTAAGTAACCATAATAACATATAAGAATATTGTATCGAGTTCAATAAGCAATATTTAAATTGTCGAATACTAAAAGGTACTTACACAGATATAAAGTTTTATAACTTGATTTATATTTATGCAAGATTTCAAGACATTCATTGTTTACAATTCAAGATTATAATTATGAACAGTAATTTTGAAGATAGAAGGGGTCTTTCTAATTAGATATTAGACCATAAACGTATTGGCAATATGGCGATATTATATCATTCTAATAATCTTTAAGTCATTATTTCATTAGTTCCTTATAAAGTGTAAGTGAGCACTGATGTAGTTAGTTAGTTAGTGGCTTTAGGTTCCAGATATGTTGCTATTGATAAACCTCATATGACACACAGTTAGTATTTATATATCTAATGTATAAGTTACATGTTACTGTAAGTAACGTGCGTGTCGTACTTCCAATTGTTTTTAAAGAGCATTTCTATAATTGTACATGGTCTCTCAATATTATACTTCTTTAATACAATTTTTTAAAACGCGTGCGGAGTTGTGGGTACAGCTAGTTTAATTATAAAATTGGTTTGTCTTTATATAGTGGAGACTATGCACTATGGGTAAAAACTAGAAGAAATAGGATCGACATTTTTTCTTTGTTTATCTATTATTGATAAAACGGTTCATATTAAGTTTTTTTTTTAATTAAGGAAAATTTATATAATGGAGACTATGCACTATGGGTAAAAACTAGAAGAAATAGGATCGTCATTTTTTCTTTGTTTATCTGTTATTGATAAAACGGTTCATATTAAGTTTTTTTTTAATTAAGGAAAAAATCATTTAGTAGAATTCTCATAATATGAACGCTGAAATTCTATTACATTATATTGCTTCAGCGTAACGCCTCTAGAGTAGAAACTTGTGTAGATCAACAGGTCTAGCTCAAATAAAGCCAAATAACATTGACAAGTCTGTCATGTATTTATGAAGAAAATTGTATGCCGTCGAATATTCAACCAAGAACAACCAACCCACTATACGGGATATATTAAGAAGTAACTGTAAGCAAAAATACAGACGCGGGACTGTTATGTCCCTTTTTATATACAACACATCTGAACCAAATATTCCACTCCCGCTTATACCAGGTGAAAGGTTAAACACTCGCAGTATTGTAGTATATGACAGTTTATGATCACATTTAACATTATAAATAATAATATCAAACAAATAGTAATAAACAACCAAGAAAACCTAAGTTAAAGTTTGTTCTAAGACTTTGAAAAGTATAAACACAATCATAATAAACCCAGGTGCAATGACCGGTGCCGAAAGCTACAATGGACGACCCGGAGTTAATAACTTTCGATAATAAAACGGACAACAAACTCTTTTGGTTTGTTCCTGACGTTCCCACGTTCCCTTTCAAGTGAAAGTGAAATCACCCGACGATCATTGACACTGTGCTTTAACATAGACGCGTAGAGGATTGTGTATAATTTTTGTATTTTTCTAGATAATTAGGTCAAATACTAAGGCCGTATTTTTCAAATTAATTTAAAACGAGCATCGAGTGCAGAGTATCCTCCATAAATATTGTTACTGTCTAAACATTCAGCCTGTATATCCATGAGACTCCTTTTGAAGTACGTTGCCGAACATAACAATATAGTTGCTGCTATCTGGTTTCATAATACGTACTGGTACTATAATTCCGCGATATACCTACTTTTACGACAAATTGTCTATTTTATACTGCACACCTCTCGAAAAATCACCGAAACAATAACAAACTGACCACAATGATAACAATACGAAAGTGAACTCAATCAAAAAGGACTTAAAAAAAAGTTCAACATAACTCTTAAATCTTTAATTGAAACAAAACTACTTTAACCGTAAGAAATTATTAAGAAAAACTAATATCTCTCCATATCTACCAATTACAAGATACATAAAATAGTATTTGGTTTTTAGCTATGGGAGAACAAACATATATCACATAAATATCAAACTAGAAAAAAACAAGTAAAGGATTACGATTATCGCTTATATTAAACATTTTTATATTAAAGAGATTAAATAATTGTGATCATTGATTAAATAGTGATCGTTTCAAAGTTAGTAACCATAGACTAACGATCCTAAATAGTAGAAATATTTGAAACGTTTCAAAAATTAAATTACAAAGGAGAAATATACGGCAAAAGACACGCGTATTCTCAGCCGAAGTATGTTTTAATAACTTATAAAAGTATTGTTCTAATAGAAATAATAAATCTTTTTGTAATAATCACTATCAAATCAGTAACCACATACATATTTAGCACATATAGTACTTCTTTATACTAAGTAAAAAGGTAAAGTTGTAAACATCAAGTCGTTATACTGTAAAAACCTGTTATATTTCAAAATGCCAAGAATATTTCTGTCAATACATATTACCGTAACGTTTTTCATTAAAATAACCACATCTTTTCTTAACAATTCTTTTAAAAGAACAGATACGTTGAAGATTTATTAACTTTTAATTATACATACACCATACATATTTTTTGTGATGTATATTATACAATAGGGTAGAATATTCTATTGATTTGTTAGGAAATAATTTTAGAATATAATAGACGTAGTATCGTAACCGGTTTAACAGATTAATTTATCGATCTACCTGATTCATATGTTAATAAATCACAATTTTGTCAAAATATTAACATTTTTTACAGTGTACCTTCCATGTTCTTATTTATCTATGTCTTAATTAGGTGTCTTATTTTTATAGTATTTCAAGGAAGTCATTTTCTAAATATGACTACAACTAAATGATGAAAATACTCGTATCATTCCCCAAAATGTAAGATTCTATTATTCTTAGCATCTTTAGGTTTTACAATATATTACCTTGACTAACATTCGAACCAATTATGACACATTATGGTAACATTATTCATTTCGTGAAACACCGAGACGACTCTAACGAACGAAACTCTATAGAAAAACATTATTTAATTATTAGACAAAAATTTTGGAATAACACACACCACGAAGAATATTTTTAAGATATCATTACAACCATTGTCGAACCGTGTCGAATCAATGGGATACCGTGGGACTTAATAGTATTCTGAATATTAGACTAACATGAATATTAAGTAGGTTTAATTAACATAATTCGTATCTAGATTGTGTTTCTAATTCCCGCACAGAGAACTTTTCTATATCAGTAGATTATTAAGTGAGTGGTATATATGTCACTGGAATATTATAATAATCATTGGCTTTATAATAAAACTATCCACTTACTACATCCCCATAGGACAAATTTCAAACATCAGACTCTTCACGTAAATCAAACTTACTTATGTAATACAGTCTTAAAATCAACTTTTCAGTCTTTGAAAGTAATAACAGCCAAATTTTTATAAATTCTTTTAAACTTAATTATAGTGGTAGAAATTATATCGTAATTCTATTCTAGTGCACAATAACCTAGAAGAATCCAAAGAAAATTACGATTCTTATAGAAATAATTTTGTCCGAATATTATAAATCATAAACAAAACAGTTCCGTGATAAAGTTTTTAATAAGAAGTAGTATTAAACAATCCTGTCATTTTAATCATTTCTTCTAGTATGTAAGATTATTTAAATACCCAATAATCCATAAATGAATCGAATGATACGGTTATAATCCTTCTTAAAATACTAGAAGTAATATATCTAATGTGGTATAACTTCAGGACAGTATTGGTAATTGAAAGAATTCAATACACTCTCTCTCAAACATACGCGCTATAAAAAAAATAGTATAGAAAAACCTTAATAGATCAGGCACCTTTACATCACGCGCAAACATAACATAAACCCACGACTTAATAATAACTAATTAACTAATAAATGTAAAGTCTGAAAGTACTGCCAGTGACTTTGCATATTCATTATTTTCTTATCTGGGAATTATTATTAGAATATTCAGTATTGCAATATAAAGTAAATTTACCTGATTAAGTAAAAATGGTTATTACCAAGATATGATTGTCATATTTGTTTAAGGTTCATAAAT
Organism: Antheraea pernyi; assembly: GCA_015888305.1. NCBI lineage: Eukaryota > Metazoa > Arthropoda > Insecta > Lepidoptera > Saturniidae > Antheraea > Antheraea pernyi. The sequence goes on along the minus strand of MU158733.1, from coordinate 1,059,452 downwards.
TTTTTTGAAAAAACAACTTTATAATCAACATAAATAGAAGCTTTTATAAAAATATAAATAAACAAACAATAGCTCAATATCCAAATGGACTTTTGTAGAAATTCAAAAATTAGATCCAATCTACGTAACAACGTGTATACGTTAACGCATAAAAAAGAAATCTATAAACAAAATATAATCTAACCTAAAAATGACGATAAAGAAATATTTTTAATGTACCCCATACAAATATTACGACAGAGTATCCATCAGTTTTTTATTTCACAAATTTATTTTTGAATGTTGCAATATTATTTAAAGATATTTAGAGATCCGCTACGGTTGTTGATTTTAACATTTGTTTACCGATGCTAAAATTAGTATATGGGACTACCGAAAAACGGGTTGTAACTGATAAATGATATATAGGCGATGCGTTGATAATAACGCTTGTTTTTTATGCTATTATTTTCTTGAAACAACATCTCTACTACGCAGAGAAAGCAACTCAGCAAAGAGTGGACAGTGGAACTACAAATATTTGAAAAAAAAATGTACACTAGCAAAAACAATAGTAGGGAATAACTTTGGAAAAACATTAAAAAAAGAAGAAACTATATCTGTGTCTGTCGCCCTCAGTGATAATTGTACAAAGATAATTTCGCTTAAACAAGGTACAACCGTTATTACAATTCGATATATTTTAAATAAACGAATCCTTTAAATTATTCAAAACATTTTACGGTAGCACGTCATATACTCACAAATATTATCCCATGACAAACATAACACTTATCTAATTCTAATTTTACCAATCCGTTACATAAATTTACGCAATTGCAAACAATTTTCAAACTGAATATTTTACTTTATATGTGCGGTATTAAATCAACTGATATAGAAATACTATCAATGTTATAATAGTATAACAATCATAGATGTACTTAATTACACATAGGTATGTACATTTCGTTATTCGTGTGGTACATACATAATGAAGATAGATAAACCCAAAATATTTTATAACCTATTATTATACACTTATTAACTTTGTATTTTCACTTTTTATTTTCAACTTTTATAAGAGAGCATCTTCTTTTCGTTCTCATAATCAAAATTTCGTTACATTCTTCTTTATCAGCTTTGATCTTAATTAAAACCCTGAAAATGATATTCATTTAGGCATTTGTTTGTTGTCTTGGTGGTTAGGGTTACCATTCTTATAGATTACCTCTTTGTACTTAACGATATTCAATACTTTAAACACGTATTTGATTTATTTTAAATGCATTAGTATCATATTAATAATTTGAGTCGAGTCTTTTATTATTATTATATTCAAAAAATTAAATATATTGAAAGTAGTAAATAAATAAACAACGTTTTAAACTAATAAAAAAAAATGGTAACCCTAATTGAAACACAACAATTTATTTTGTATTTTTAATTTTTAGGAATCATGAAAAAATCATTTTAAAAACTGTATAATTAAATAAATCACAAACAAAATCTTATCAGTGGTCAAGTAGATCTTAAAATAAATGAACTGAAAACTATATTCCTTGCCAAACTGAAAACCATATGCTATGTACCTTTTGTATATATATATAATATATATAAACTATATACCATATACTGAGAACTATATATCTTACAGAAATCTAACATAAAAATAAACCAAACAAAGCAAAATAAAAATAAATCCGGAATGCAAACGAACTGTATCTCTTTAATTTCCCATATTAGTTACGACTGTGGTGAGTTTTACATTTTTTGTTCTTTATCAACATAATTTAAGGAACGGTATTGTTTTGGATATCGTTAACAAATACGTAAATACTAAATGTCAATCGTATTGGTGCATTAAAAGTTAAGGTACCACTAGATCTGCGGGTCTATAAAGAATATAACATCGACTTGTAGAAAATTGGGTTTGAGGAAAACCACCACAAATCGTAATGGAAGTAATGTTATCTTTTTACATTTTGCCCTAAGGAAACAATGGTTAACAAGTTCCATAGTTTTCACAAATAAGCCAGAGGAGGCAATCGAAAACAAACATCACTCATATCGGCCGAATGAGGTAACTGGGCATTGGTAAAAAGGCTGTAAAAATCGTATTCAAAGGTGTTAAGTTAAAAAAAGGACAAATAGCTGAGTCAGTTGAAGCATCAACAACGAACGAACACCTTTGTTCAAAATTCTTACAATAGCATATCTTTCAAACATCACGTAAATACATTTGACAGCGATGACTACCGCAGGATTATAGATCACAAGGTAGTCGCCCTTGTTTTTGGATGACACGGTGCTTACCATGAAATATAGTGTCAAAGGTTGTCGTGTTTCAATATTTAAAAAAAAGGATAGGGAATGATACCACGAAGTAAATTGTGACTCAGATTATGAGATTGGGTCATGGCACAAAAAAAGCAGCACGGACAAGAAGTTTCAGGTATTGCATTTAGCCAAGGTTATAACCACACTTTTTAAAAGTAAAGATAATAACACGGGAAAATAGTAAGATACGCTACTAAATAAATTAAAAGATGGCGTTACATTTAACATATCTGCTACTTTTGCACGATCCAAAAATCGTGTTACGTTTGCTGTTTTATACAAATACGGCTTCTAAACACTAAATCACTTTACTAAAGATTTATATTCATAACTATTAGATTCATATGTTTGGAAAAATTAAAATATAACTTTGAAATTTAAAAAAAAATATGATGTTGAAGTAATTTCGCCTATTTCGAGGTTCTTTTAAGCCGTTTATTTATTTAAAACATTTGTTACTTGAAACAGTCGAGAAGTATTATTAGGGTTTACAAAGAAAAAAAAAGTTTCTACTTTCATTTTCTATCTGCGAACTTTTAATTCCCATCCGTATTTCTAAATTTTAGTACAGGAAATGTATCAAAAAATAAAAAGACAAATAACAAGGTCTTCATTAAATATTGAATTCATTAGCTCGATATATCCACTGATTAAAGTGATAGAGTATCATCACAATATTTTTATTTTTCCTTTTTTACGCTATTGGTCAAATTTCTGTTAAAATATAGATCCAGCTAATATATTTAGCACTTAATATTATTAGATCCTTACATATGAAATTAGCGTTTTATATGAAAAAGTAAAACAAAAAAATTATATTATGAAATTATGTATTTAATCGATCGAATTATGTACCATTATTACATGCATTTATTATTATTGTTATGTACCTTTTTTGCGATTTTATAGGTAGTTCATTTGCAAAAAAAATGTGTGAGCGAGAATCAATAAAATATATGAAACCGGTTTGGACTGCACCATGGGAATCGAATTTTATTCCTTAGAAGAAATTGTCCAAAATTTTCCAAAACAGTAGTAATATGTTGGTGCAAAGTTCGGGAAGTATAGAGAGTGTTGGATACATTGCAACCGCAGCTCTAATTTAGCGATTGCCTGTTGTTAAGTATGGGCTGTAGCTTTGTCCTGAAACAACAATTGGCTAGAGATTGACCCCTCTCGGTCGTTTAACGGGAGCATTTCCATCATGGTTCGCAATTGTCGACAATATAGGTCTACCGTAATTGTCTGGTAATATCTTAGAAAGCTGTAAGGTATGACACCAGTACTGGTCCATCAAACACTGACCAGTACCTTTTCTTGAGTCAATTTTCGCTTGGGACAGGATTTGGCCGGTTCTTCTGGATACAATCACTGTGATAAGCGTTTCCGATTATCGTAGAGGTCCCATATTTCGTCACATGTAACGATACGATTCAACATTTCATGAGTATTGCCACGTTTGAGTTATGTAACACAGCACTCAATGAGTGTTTGTTGATGTGCTTCAGTCAATTCATGCGATTACCCTTAGCTGTTTTCCTTTTCCAATTTGTTCCAAGAGAATTAAAAATATTTTTTCACATACACCGAAGCCTACCGCTAATTCTGGCGTGGTTTGCGATGCATACGCTTCCATGATCACTTTTAATTTTTCATTGTCAACTGGGGTCACCGATAGTCCAGGTGGTTTGTTCTGTAGGTCAACATTTTCAGAACGAAAACGTTAGAACCAAAAAGTTCCGCGGTTTTCTTACAGTGGCTTCCCTATACACATCATTAATCCTTCAAGCTGTCTCTGCAGCGCTGATGGCACGTTGAAACTCTTATTCGTATATAACGCGATATTTTAAGTTTTCCACTTTGAGAAAAGATGGATGTCAAAGAAAAATCAAATGGTGCGTAAATAAATGAATAACTAAATTCGCAACACAGATACACAAGCCTAAATTTGAAATAAATTGGTATCGGAATTCCGGATTCGGAATATTCAAACGCCAGATATATGAGAACAAAGTGGCCATTTCACCAAAACGCCAATTTCATATGTAAGGGCCTAATATAAGATTGCACATCGCCATTTCCTACAAAAATATTATGATTATTTTTTCATTTATAACTCTTTAACTAATCGGCGGTTTGAAATAGCCAATAAATAATTGAGTCAATAAAATCAAAAACGGCAATATCCCAATTCTTCATTACTTATTTTACTACTATTTTAATGAATATCACAAATTCCTTCAAGAATTATGTTTAATAGGTTCTCGTAATAACATTGTTTCTATTATATCTACATAATTTATTACTAGCAATTGCTGCATGCATTGTGAATAAGAAGAAAGTGGATATTGCTGGTTGAGCTTATATATGACTTCATTATTCTTACAGACTATTTAACGATCTACATAAAGTCTCATGATTTTTTCATAGATATATTGGTTCTAATGTTCTATAAAGTCAAAGTTGAATTGTTTGTCAATTACACAGTTTTTATTTTACTTTGAACTAATTTATTTAAAAAAATATTATTCTTAGAATGAATGTCATTTTCTTAACAGAATATAAAGTCTCTTGAAAAATCACAAAATATACTTTTATTGTACAAATACATTTTCATTTCATAGATATTAAGTGTAGTAAAAATATATCCATTATTTTTCCAACATATGGTTATAGTAATCTGTATCTTGGGCTGTATAAGTGTAATTAAGTTACAATATATGACGTTAGAAAACTAAGATTTCGTATTCAAAATCTTTTCCGAGAAGATTTATCATTGATTAAGTCAGTTTTGTTTGAGTGCGCGTCAAAGATGGACACCAGCAAATAGAAAATATGCCATATTTATTCATCTATAAATGTGAAAACGCAAACCAGGTTGCTGAACACAACAATCGTGTTTATGATCATAATACTGTTACACCACGCTCTGGAAGGCCAATTATCGAAAATGTCGATAGAATCATAGAAATCATCGGGTCTGACCGTCATCTAAGCACCGTTTGATTCGATTGCACAGAACTTAAACATTTTACACAAAATACAAATTTGCAACCATCTGAATAAGGTTGAATACACAAAGATTTGAATATAGAAGCCACAGGAATTAAAGCAAAAATAAACAATTTTCTAGCTTTTTTTTATTGTAGCACGGCAAAATGACTGGACTGTCCCTGATGGTAAGCACAGTACAATCCAAAAACAATGGCGACCACCGAGTAACACACTATCCATCGCCGGTCGCCACTGTCATGCCGGCCTGCAAAAAGCTGGATATGCACAGGCTGATCCCGAAACGCGACCAGCAGAAGCGAATCACTATGACGGGCTTTTTCAACATGGTGGTTGCGACCCAGTCAGGCTGTAAAACCCCACCACCCCTTAATCGCAACAAAATCGACCTACGTCTGAAACCGGATGGTGAATGATGATGAAAAGTGGATAACTTACCATAACGTCAAGCATAAACAAACGTGGTAGAATCGCGGTTAATCGGCGCAAACGTTGGCCAAGCCATGATTGACGGTTAGGCCGGTTTTCTGTGTTTGGTGGGATTGGCTGGGAATCATTTATTATGAACTGCTCACCTACGCCAATACTCTTAAGTTGCACTATCAACAATTGGGACGTCTGAAGGAAGTAGCCGCCAAGAAACGGTCAGAATTGGTGATTAGAAAAAGTGTATTATTCCAGAAGGAAAACGCTTGACTACACGCAACAACAGTGACTGGACACAAACTCCGGGAGCTTGGTTTGGAGACTCTTATACATGCACCTCATAGTCCGAACCCGATACCAAGTGGTTAACACTTATTTCTATGTACATATGGCGAACGATTTTACTTGTAAAAATCGACTGTCCCAGTTTTTTGCCAATAGGGATCAGGGCTTTTATGACGGGCATTATTAAATTATTTTAAAACTAACAAAATGGCACATATTTCACCTAAATCGGATCATTTCAATTACGTTAAATAACGCCTTCGACTTCATGCAAAACAATGGATTTTTTACTAAACCTAATATTTCAAATTTATTCTATTTGTGTTTTTGAATTTATTTTAAAATGTTTTGATGTTTCAAAACAGTTAGTCTCTCATAGAAACCAATTATTAAACAAGACTATGATGAAATAAAAAAATAAAAAATAAAATAAATTCAAAACCCCTTTATTAAAGTTTGATATATTTCAAATTATTTATGTAAAATATATTTAGTACATGCTCCTAAACTTTTATTGAGTAAACGAAAAATTAACAGCCCACATATATCTCTAGCGCTCCTATTGTGTTATACGTTTATATGAAGGGTTAAACGTTTATTTTTGGTAATGTTTCTTGTTAACTGGTCACTTATGCAATAACAATATGTTTCAACAGTTCTACTCTGCTTTTTTGTGTGAAAAAGAGGTTTTGGATACAAATGGATTTTTGAGAATATTGCTTTAGTACCGTTTGAATTGTCATGGCTATAGTTTCAAATATTTGTCTTCATAGATAATTTAACTTGGTATACAGGAGATAACAGTTCGCAGTGCCTTCAAAAGTTTTAGAGCGACTGATCACCAGGCCACGGTCACCTTCGCTATATTTCAATCTGGCAAGACCGTTTTATTATTTAAAGTATATTGAGAAATTGTTATTATAGCGCTGTTGAAACCTGTAACAGGCTATTATTAGTAGTCAGGAAGTTAAATGAAAGTGAAAGTTAAAAAGCAAGTTGTTATAAGAAAACCAACGTGCTTTTTCCCCAGTCCCACTACCAGAACCGGAACAGCGAAGTCCGAGATTTCGATTAACGCAAGAATACTTCAATTGGACTATGGAGCAATGAAAGATCGTTATGTTATCAAACGAAAGTAGAACTATTAGTTCCCTCTTAGAGCAATTCTGCTTTCATCCGAGAACAAAACTTCCTTCCAGTACTCGCTATTCATAATTGACATATTTTTGGGCGAATCAAGCTCTTCAGTATTGTGGAAACAGTTTTGGTGCTGAAGCTAGTGAGCACGCAGATGTGGTTCTCATAACCTTTTCTTACCTTTCTTTCACTTCGACTCATATTCCTTACTTCTAAAAGTGTGTTAAGAATTTTAATAACACAACAAAAGCGATTTCTCAGCATATACGAAATAATAAAACAGAAGTGCAGCGATGGGAATCGTGACCTTGTTTCCAAACAATCTCTCTAAAGCGTCTGAAGACATTTCAAACAATTGTCCGCTGTATACTAAGATTATGAATGGTTTGAAGTAGGTTATACTCTGCATCAGCAAGAGCCACAACCTTAACTATTCTAATTGCATCTACGGTCATTGCATACGTGCTCACTTAACACAAAACATTCCCATAAATAAACATAACCCCAAAAACAGAATGGAGCACTTGATATGTATGGGCGGCTAACAGAGCGAGTAAGTGTATATATAAATTCACATGAATCTTTTATTACTTTTACAAAATATACATTACTACGTGAATTAAGTATTAGGTTTCACATATAGCACTTACCTAATTGTGAAATTATCAGCTACGTGTGATTAAAGTTTATATTACCGATATAGTTACTATAAATTTTGAGGCTAATATGTCAGTACATCTACTTTGAACCTGATGAATACATAAAACTGAGTTTATTTGTTTACACTAAGCATTCAACTTAACCGAGTTAAGGAATCATGAATGTTGTGTTTGTAAAATATACAAAATTGACAGTGTAGAAATTACTGAATACATAATCTATTCTAATATATAAAGCTGAAGAGTTTGTTTGATTGTACGGTTGAACGCGCTAAACTCAGGAACTACTGGTCCGATTTCGGTTTTAGATAGCTCATTTATCAAGGAAGGCTTTAGGCTGTATACCATCACGCTAAGACCAATAGGAGCGGAGCACCAATGAAGAATGTTTCAAAATCGGGCAGTTTTTTCCTTTTGAGAGCTTTCGTTAGCGTTCGTATTATATACGTTGCCATGGTAACGTGGTACGTTTCTATCGCAAACATTTTCAAAGTTTATTTTGGGTCCTATTCAAAAGTTTATTCTACGTTACTTTCCCAAACTTTATTTGTAATCTATTACGTATTATAAAAATAAAGTGTGTGTATGTAAAATTAAAATAACAAATTTTGATGAATGGATATGGTACAAATGACCAAAAAATATTTTTTGTTATATTTCGTCTGTATTTTTATATTATTATATTATATTTTGTCCGTTTGTTTGTTCCGGGTAATCTCCAAAACGACTGGACCTATTTTAACGAGAATTTTACTGCCAGATAGCCGAAATTATAGCGATTGACATGTTATATTCTATTTTTCCGCGGCTTCGTCCGCATTGCTATTTGCAAAATGGTTGGACTGATTTTCACGGGGTGTTCACTGGTAGATAGCAGACCTCATAAAGAGTAATTTAGGTTTTTTATTCGCCTTCGGCCGCAGTGTAATATCCGAAATGCTTGAACTAATTTTCACGGGCCTTTCAATGGCAGATAACTCACCTTATAAGAAATAACTTAGTCTATTTTATTTTTTTACTCAACATTTCGTCCGTAATGTCCTATCTCCTAATCGGTTGGGCCGATTTTCCCGGGACTTTTACGGGCAGATAACTAACTAGTGAGCTATTTTATTATAAACTAGGGGGCTGGGAAGACGTTGTCCCGCCCCGATAATAGAAAGAAAACCTTGACAAATTATACCTAAACCTCCCCTATGAATCATTCTATTTACTTTTGAAAACGGCATGAAAATTCGTTCTGTAGTTTTTGACTTTATCGCGAACAGATAAACAGACAGACCAGAGGACTTTGTTTTACACTATGTAGTGGTATGTAGCGATGAACTGTCACCTATGCATTCGTCCGTGTGAAATTGATCAAAAATATCTTGTTTACTGTAAACAATCGCGTGAGACGTGTGCTTTACTGGACTCCAAGAATAAATATACATAATTGAAAATCATATGTTTATATGTAATTTGAATTATATCATCATTTTCGTCAATTTGGCTGCCATTTTGTTTTATTTACCGCGTTTGCGTCTACATAACTCAGTGATTATAGCAACGTATAAGAATAATTTAATTATATCGACAATATGGGCATATTATATCTATATAATAAAGGATTTAAGACATATTGTTCGATAATGTACACATAGCTTAAAATTTTCATTACTTTCTTATATAGTGTTAGTGAGCACTGAGTGTGGTATATAGTACGTTAAATTTCCAGGTATGTTGCTGATGATAAATCCCATCCCATTCGATATACTATTGGTATTCATTTATCTATTGTACACGTTAAATGTTACAGTAGATGGCGTGCATGTCGTAATTACAAATGTTTTTGAAAAAGCATTTCTGTAATGTACACGTTGTACTACTGACAATTTTACATTTCTTTAATACATTTTTAAAAAGCGCGTGTTTCGCCGCGAGTATCACCTAGTAACATATATAATTCCTTATGTGCTAAGTAACTCACGAATAATCTTTAAATATTCTTATGATTTTCTCTTCCCCAACCGACGAACTTTCTACCCCTTCTACTCCGTTTTAAAACCTAATCTAAACTAATATTATAAAGCTGGATGGTTTGTTTATTTGATTAAACGCGCTAATCTCAGGAACTACGGATCGTATGTAAAAAGTATCGTAATGTTTAAGCTTACTTCATCACACGCAAGGTCTTAGTTAATGATAAATGTAAGTTTATAGTTATCGATTGACCTCTGTAAGAAATAAAATAATGTTGTATAGCTTAAGTTACTACCGAACTCTATGGTCACGTACTGAAATAAACCTATTTTAATTTTCTTATATATTTATCATTCATTATAATCACTTTAATTGAAAATCTATCGTAATGCGTGAGTCACCCGTTGCTACTGGGATCTCAAAGTAACATAAAATCGCATCTTTATAATCGTTTGATATGTTTATCATATTTTTAACAACGTTAAATATTTAATATCTTTAACTCTAAAATCGGTGAGCCGTCTTGGAATAAAAGCCCATGAGAAAATAACAACCACAGAGGAAAATTGCACAAGCGCCTATTTGGGTTTTGCCAATTAAATAATAACCACGACAGCTTTGAAAAAATACCTATAGTTTTCGCAATACCGGATGATAGAACACTCCCGTTTTATTTATATATACTAATATTATAAAGAGGTAAAGTTTGTGAGTTTGTGACGTTGTAGGGGGCAATCTCAGGAACTACTGGTCCGATTTGAACAATTATTTCAGTGTTATATAGCTCATTTATCGAGGAATATTATAGGCTATATATCATCACGCTAAGACCAATAGGAGGGGACCACCAATGAAGAATGTTTCAAAATCAGAGTTTTTCCTTTTGGGAGCTTCTCATAGCTCAAAGTGACTATTCCACGCGGACGAAGTCACGGGCAGAGGCTAGTAATGTATAAAACTAAAATCCTCAGTCGAAATATATACAATTGGAAATAGGCAATACGGCAATTCGAAACAAGCATACGTAAAATGTAATAAACACGTAACTTTATTAATATTCTCTGGCCCTTGAAAAGCATCACATTATTTTATACTAACGGTCTTATTACAAAAACAAAATTACACACGGTCTTTTACCGAACACGAGTTTTACCGAGCAGTGCCTAAATTTTCAAACGTATAATATAGTTGAACACACATTTAAAATATTTTATTACAAAAGCGTGTCCAAGTGGTCTCTAGCTAAACATCTGCTTTAAGTTTTTTATGCAAGCAACTCTGAATAGCATTCGTTCAATTCAATCTCGTCATTCAAAAACGTTCCATTACATACAGATATTTTGCGAACAATTTCAATTCATGAATAATATTTGTGTTCAGAACTTCATTCAAAAAATTATCATTATTGTGACATTTTAGTTAAAAGAAAATGATGTTATTGTTAAAATAAGCAATTTATAAGATTAATATATTACATCAAAGTGCGTGAAGTGAAATAACAGTATAATCTCAGATTAATGCATTGTCAAATGTCAGTAGTATCATATAGTAGTGGTTATGATTTAGTTGTGAATCTCTAAAATTGTATAGTTTATTTATTTCTTCCAAGTTAATTATACCTACGAAATTCATAATTTCTTAAGAAACGTGTTTCGCCTGGAAATAGAAGTACAATAAATCACAACGATAAAATAAGAACTGTCAACTTAGAAAAGTGTTAGAGAATATTTAAATTTAAATAATGTTTATCTGTAAACAAGGGTAAACACTCTTTTGTAAGTAAACTTTTTCAAAGCAAGTATTCAACACGAGTTTTTTGTAATAATACGGTAAACGTTTAGACGATTCACTAGCTCAATCTAAGAAAACATTACGCGGAATATTTTATCAATTTAAATATCAAACTGGTGGTTAGGGTGGTATAATACAACAATTGTAATCCCGACCCATACAATATGGTGGCACGCTTCGGAGTTTCGAGTTCCGGGTACAGCCTGTATATAATATTCAGTAAACAAACGATGTAGAAGAGATCCGTATCCATCTGAGTCGCAAATCGGTCTACATCAATACGTTACAGTGACTCTTGGTTTGTCACGTTTCGGAATCACCCAGAATATACCAAACTACCTCGAGGCTTACGAGCTGGCATGCCGATGAATCGGACAACTATCAGTAATGGTCCTTTCTTTTAAATTACACTGTGCTTAACATCAGGTACAGTTGTTATGTGGCAGTTACTATGTCATGCTGACATAAAAAAACGTAACTAGAATACAGTGTGGATAACTTCTATAAAAGTCTACTACTTTGCAAATTTGTCTAATTAAAATCCGACTAGCAAAGAACGTTACCGCAAAGAAGTATGTGTATATATTTTACTACAATAACATTCATAATACGAAATTTAGCATGCATACGACATAATTAGATAAGAACAAACTTATTGTTATATATATATATGTATATATAAGTCTTCGAAATCAATCGTTCGTCCAATAGAGCTAAACCTAAAATGTGCTCGTCTGTTTATTTGAATCAGGGAAAAGATTGACCATATTTTATAACGTATTTTTATTTTCTATTAAAATTATATATTTAACTATTTACCCACCTGTTCTTTGTTATACAAAGACACGAAAGACTGTGTTTGTGACGTTAAAATACATTAAATATCGTTCATGATTCCTTGCTAATAAATTTACAAGCCAATGTTGCCATTGACATATTTAAAAAATAAAAATAAGTAAAAAATATAAGGCTTTTCAATGTCCTGTCCTTACCCTTTATTAGCGAGGTAAAATCAAACTACTTAGTTTTCATATAAGAATATGGTAACGAATGTGCAAATGGTATATATTATATATTAGAGCTAAAACCGAACTATTTTTTTGTAATTATTATGAAAATATAATTGAGGATGATGGAGTTTATTCTAAAAAAATATGATTCTATTATTAATAACTGCCTAACTGAGATGTTCTATTTGTCTTTATACAAAAAAAAACATTTAAAATTTTACAACTCGTTTGGAGGGTTAGCAGCATATGAGAACTACTAATAAATATATTTACGAAGAATTGAACAATTGGACAAAACAAAAAGCCAGCAAAAACGAATAAAATAATTTCAAAAATCAACAAAAAAAATCTCAAGTTATTTATATGAGAAATAGAAAAATGCAATGAGACAGTTATTAATATTTTTATAGCTCGAATATATTTTTATACTAGCTAAAAAAACGGTAATGTCTTCTAACTACCCTGATATATACGTATATATCGTCAAAGGAAATCAATTACACCATCTACATAATTTACTAAGCTTTCGACAAGCAAGAAAATTCCTTCCCCATAGTCGACCAAATTCGTTACTCAACTGTCGTGTATCTAATGCTATTTTTATATATTCGATCAAATTCATGACACAACGAGTAAAGGCAAAATATAAGTTAGTGATAATTTCGAAATGGCACGCATTAGCCATACTATACATTAGTATAGCTACCTAAAAGCGATATATCATAAAAAAAAGCTTAAATTATATATTCAATTTGTTGATATTTTTGTCTCAACAGTCCACTGGTGAATCTGATGGGACTTTTAATAGTTTTCTTTACAGCATACTTCAACAGCGTTAATAATCCACACGTAACTAACCATGTACGAGAGTAATCTCGAAATCTAGCGGATCTCTTATAAGCATCTAAAGCCTTTATAGTTAATCTCTCATACGGCTTAGACAAAACAATAAATACTATGGCCAGATATAACAATTACTGTGTATATAATCATTTCTGTTTACACAAATAGTATCAATAGATTAATAAAGATAATAAAATGTCGTTAATGCATTTAAAACCCGTTATGATCGGTTAGTTTACATTTGTACTCAAAACCAAAACTCATCGTGTCTAGGGATGTCAAATGCAGTGAAAGTTTTTTATTCAGTTACAAATGTTATTGTATATTTACAATAGATACAAAACCAGTTGGCAAACCTGAAGCCCAAACTAAGAAAATAATCATGATATTCTCTTATGCTACTGCCATACCTGCGTGACGAAGCTTCGGCTAGTTACCGTGATAAAATTAACGTCAAAGTTAATTCTAATAAAGGCATAAATGAAACGCTCCGACATTTAAGTCATTCCAATAAGTCGAAATTATTGTTCGGTGAACTCCTTTAATATGCGTGAACAATTCCGATCCACTTAAAGTGTCGCGTCTATAGTCACGCAGCCTGATAGTTGGTAACGCATGGCAATAATGTCTTATTACACCTGAATCTATTGCAACCATAGACAAAACTTCGTGGCAATACACGCAGTTATGGGAGTAGCATTACCACTGTCGAGCAATTACACAACATAGCTAATGTAAAAATTATATTAAGAATGAAGATGAAAGACAACTGTTACAACTGTTGCAAAACTGTACGATGTTAATAATGAGTTATATTGAAGTGAATTAAAATTTAAATAACGTAATTTCAATGAATTAAATGAGGTTCGAAATATCTACGTTGTCTGTGATTTCACGAGTCTTTTAAAAAAAATTATATTTTATAAAGTGTTATAATGTAAATAATTTAATCCATATTGACGTGTAATTTGAACGGTATTTCGTAAAATCAAGACAATATTAAAATATAAAAAGAAACGTACCTGTTGATCCCAGAAATACATGGGTAAGTTGTTGACACGATTTTCGTTACGAGAATTAATAACGTGCTGCATCCACATCAAGTCTGTCGGTGCAGTTGGCTGGCTCCACAGCGAATCAACCTAAATCAACACCCGGTTATTAGCTACTTATGATTAAACCGTTTCTCAGTCAATTACTACTTGTTTTATATACGAGAGAAATGTTTTTGTCACAGCGGTAGAATGCATCATTTAAATGGTTTTATAAGGCGCAAATATCATAATTGTACGAATTAGGTCTGTCAATATGCTACGAAAGTTAACAATGTTCGAAGGACACAACTCACTGTCGCGCGTTCTGTTTGCACACGTACTAAGATCTCAATAAATCGAGCACCCATTGTCATAATATTACCCGTATAAGGCGCCATAACACACCTAATCGAAATAACTACTAACTACTAACATACACATCAATAAATGTAAATATTTAGGAATAATTACCATCGGATTTTGCCCGTAAGGTGGATTCCTCATCATATCAACAGTACCAAATTGTACGGTATCTACTGGGTTGGTATTCGATGGATTCATGTTCGAAATATTTATTACCTAAAAATATTATAAGTTATCTCGTAATTATATCTATATGTATATTGAACTGTGATTAAATATTAAATACAGATTTGCAACAAACTATTAATTATATCATATGGTTCAACTAAAATACTAAATAATATAAAGAAAAAATTAAACCAAATCTGTAATTATTGAATCATTCATAAGTATACAGATTAAAATAAAATCATTATTATATATGAAAGTATAAACTCTATATAAGAAATAATAGGCTATTTGACAATGTGAAAAATGCAGTTTAAAAGCGACTTACTTTAAATTGACTAAAAATTGATTCGACGGTTATTTAAACAGACCCCAAGAAAATGATCTAACATATGGACACGTGATCTACAATAAGTCTGGATCGATGAAATCATCTGTTAGTGCTTTTATTGTTATTGATTGCAGTTCGTTAACTTTCTTCGATGTCTGGCGATCTTTAAACTACTATTTATTAAAATATCAAGTGATATTTTACAATTCACATATTGCACTTTTGTATTATGTCTGATCATGAATCAACTTCGTCCAATCGGACAGTAGAAACCTACATAAACTGATGTAATCAGTTTTGGTTTTGACTGACTTTATATGTGTAATAATCCACCTTACCAGCTTATTAAGTAACCTTACTATGAACCTGTTAATGTACCTACATGACTTTGAGTTTTCATAATGGTTGAAGCGATGACTGCTCAGTAATAGCGTATTCAGAAACCGCGTCGATCTATGTAAGATCAAACTAAATAAAAATAATTTATTTAGTTTAGGCCCTAATAAGACGTTTATGAACGTCAACACTACCACCGGTAGCAAGAAACTTGATAGGGTACATCATTATATTATATATATATATATAGTGCATAGTGGATGCATAGAGAGGAGACAATTCCAGACATCACCATCGTTCACATATTGGATCCACTCTATATTAGACATAATTATATAAACAATCTTATCCGACATATACACCGCATAACTAATGCATTTCTTAGTATACATTCACATTAATTTTCGTTTGGTACCTTTGAAAAAACTTTGTCATACTGTGCTATTTCTTGAGATTTTGTATAATCAGTCATTTCAGCCCTCGAAAACAACTGCAAAAGCCTAACCTATATTAATAACGATTATGTAACGACCGACCAATTACGATCCTATCAGGCTTGAACGCCTTCCTCGTATGCCAATACCCCCAATATTGCAAGACACACTCATAAACACGTAACTTATCTTAAATCCTGATCATTTAAATCTATTTTAAGTACTGAAAATCTCAATACGCTTGACTCATATATTGAATGAAAAATGAAATGCTAAGTGACAAAGAATAATAGTTGAAAATCTTAACCTCGGTTTTATAAGACTTTGTAGCAAAAAAAAAACAAACTGACGAACAGTAAAGCGTGGTCCAATTAGTTAACGATAAAAATCCTTCAGATTACTATTCTCGCGTTAATATATGACTTCCCAACGATTAAGTCATAAAAAATTAAGGACCAACATGTCTACCTTGGGACTAAACAGTTCTGGAAGAGCGCGATGTGATAACACGTACGTCAGACTGACGAATACAAACAGCACTGTACTAATTGATCTCGTATCATAATTCTTAAGACTTGTTTATGTATTTTTAAATATAGCTTTCTTTATTCGATTAGAAAAAGCATACATAAAGGTTTAATAAGGAAAAGGTTACACAAATAAAATACTTGAAACAAATATGTATCTAAGAAAAATAATTTATTATGTTTTGGTGTCTAATTATACCAGGCGATAGGTTAGTCGCTTGCAATATTCAAATAGATAGTAGTAGTTCATGCTCATATTTGACATAAAATAATAATATCATAACATATACTAATAAACAACAAAGAGAATCTTAGTTAAAGTTTGTTCTAAGACTTTCAAAAGTATGGATACAAACGTAATAAGCCTAGGTGCAATAACCGGTGCCGAAAGCTGCACAGAGCGACCCAGAGTTAATAATCTTCGATAATAAAAAGGAACAATACACAATTTTTTTCGTTTACGCCTCGAAATATTATCATTTGTTAGTTGGTAGTTGTTCCCACGTTTTTTCACGCTTCACTTCACCCGACGTTTACTTACACTGTGCTTTAATAAAGACGCGTAGAGAGAGGATTGAGTATAATTTTTGAATTTTTCTAGATAATTAGGTCAAATATTAAGCAACTATTTTTTTTAATTAATTTAGAACGAGAATCGAGTGCAGATTGTCCTCCATAAATATTGCTACTGTCTAAACTTTCACCTGGTATAGATAAGGTGCAGAAAATATAATTATATATTTTCTAAAATAAAAATATGCTAACTTTGTAAAAAATGTTTTCTTTAGCTAAAATAATCGTAATCGTAAAGTTCACACTTAGTTCTTGCAATTATCTTAAAAAGCAAAACACCTCTGATTTCTAGTTCTTATAAAAAGTGTTTTATATATGTAGCATATTTTTATTGCGACTGTTATTATTTCGTTAAAAACAGTTGGTATCTACACAACCAAAATAAAAAAAAAATGTAGACACACGTTAGAAGTGAAACTTTTACAGGGAAACATATTAATTATTATCGATCACTTTTGAATAGTATATATTGTGTTCAGTGATCGTCACGACGCTTGAACGCAGTACACGCAATCACAAACAACGAGAGAGAGAAAGAAAGCGAGGAGAGTGATGTCTCACTGTTCTCCAAAACCGAGAGGCAAGCTAGACACTGCTACCACTCTTTTCGATACAGTGTTCACGCCTTCCACTGTATCGTCATATAAAAAAATTGCCGATCACAATTTCAAAGCCCTCTCAAAGTTTCACTTCAATAAAAAGCTGTATTTTTGTTTGTTATTCGAATAAACTTCAAGCGCTAACCTGAACCGAATTCGATTAAATCTATTTAAAATAAGAGTTCAACGTTAGCGCGCTATTTTCTTTACGATCAACTGAAAGGCTGATTAAAGCAGATGCCCGTGAAATTATATTCAACTATTTTGTACATAAGTAATATATAAATACTTACGCCAAGGCCGAGTCCGGATTGTTGATTATTAAGCATGTTGTCACTTGGCAGCTGGTATTGCCTCATATCCTATTTGAAGAATACATAAGACATAAGAACTACGGTTTATGTTACTTTGTTATTCGTTTACAAAAAAAATGTTATTAAAACTTACCAATTGCGCAAATGGCACAATCGGCCCATAGGATCCGAGCGGACGCATAACAGCATCGCAAGCTCTACGAACCATCAGACTAGACGTAAAGAATCCGGCACGGTACCAGCTGAACATTTCTTGAGATGAAAATGGACCTTGTATAACTTGCTGTAATAAGAATTGATTACTTTGAACCAGTTAAAATTTATTTATGATAATCAAATAGCAATATGGGAGATGTAAATTACTTTAGGGTCCTCATAGTACCACTGGTCAGCTAGACTATGTCCAACAGATGGCGGTTGAGCAGCGCTTTGCGGCATCATGTTACTATTCCAATTTCCAAAGCCTGTCTGTGACTGTGACTGCTGTAGACCATGAACAGAGAACATATTTTGACGTGCGTTGTTATGCAACTGGAATCCATTCGGTGCTTGTATTTCCTACAATTAAATATGAATACAAACATAAGAGTATAAGAGATATCCTTAAACAGACAATGTGATATAAAATATTACCGATAAATTATTCGAGTTTTGCCCCATGAATAGCGAATTGTTTCCCACCTCAGACGCTGACATCCGGGATAAGGGATTCGGGTATCCGGGTAGTCCTGTCGTTCCACCTTGCATTGCATTTGCACCCATACCGGCATTACCCATTCCAGAATTACCCATACCCGGGTTCGGTAAAACTGGTGGGGGGACACCTTGATGTGGGATCCCTAAATTAGCCCCGACTAGGGGCAGTCCAAGAGAAGCATTCAGCGCAGAATTGGTGATTCCAACCTGTTGCATCAAATTCGATTGCGCCCCAGAGGGCTGCATGACAGGTGTTCGCATAGTCGGCTTATTGTTCTGGTTTAAAGACAGTCCCAGGGATTGGTTCTGAAGTCCCATTTGCATTGGATTCGGCAATCGGTGCATTGGCGGAGGAATACCGAAACATGATGGCATACCGGAAGGAGTGCTCGCCACATTCAACAAAGGACTGGCTGTAGTAGTCAATGCTTTTTCTTGTATAGTCAACTCTAGTATATCGTCCACAATATTATCTTCGTTCTCCATATCTGTATTTTCCACAGAGCTGAAAAAAAAAATTGTTGTTAGCACAGAATTTTTCATTACAATAATGAATTCCGATGCTGTTACCTTGTAGTTGCCTGTTTATTCGGAGCTCTCAGTAGTTGTAAAACAGCTTGTTTACGATTCATGTTCTTGATAGCTTCATTTATTGGCAGCACAATATTTTGGTGTTTCTTTCGTAATCTGTTATTAGCGGTAATCATCACGGACTGGAAATTTCCTCTCTCATCATTAGCCTCTTCTATGTTAATATCAGACCTCATGAGAGAATCAAAAGTTTTACTTTCGGCATATGTCGAATTACCGCCGTTTTTATCAGTTCCTCCAGTTGCCACTTGGGATGATTCGTCATAGTTGAAAACAGTGTCGGATTCTCTAACAGGCACATCATCATAGATGTTATCATCATTCACGGTGGATTTATTTACACCACTCGGCCCTGCTCCTGACGCACCGACAGCTTGAGCCTGCAATTATTTTCTTAATGTTACATTTTAATTCAACTAATATAGAAATATCATCATATTGTATTATATTATTGAAGATTTTTCGAATATTCATTAATTATGCTCTATTTTGAAAAATAAATGGAAAATTATAAACAGCATAATTTATAAATGCCTTATTATCATAATAAGTACCCATAATTTAAAATACCTTTTTGAAATTGATATCCCCTGCATTAAATCGTTTAGGCGAGAGTTTCTTAGCTTTCTCAGAATCCCACCACTCTTCTGAACCTTCTTCGACTGTTCTTTGTCGAACAAAACTTCCGTGAGTATGGGAACGAGTAAGAGCTACAATGCATAAATAAATTTTAATAATATTGTTGTATTTATGTTTCTGTTTAATAAAACAGATATCCGAAAAAATATAAAATTTAGATAATTTGAATGGTACACTGACATGAATATATATCAAACTAAAAAAAAACTTTAATTTTAAAATGTTATTCGTTGCTACCATTGTGATCACTGGTAAACTACGTTAGTATTTACCACAACACACACAGTACTACCACCCATGGCATTACATGTTCTAGACAGGCAGTCAGTCTCGCAGCAGAACATTTCTTTATGTACTCAATACATAACATCTTCTTAGTATAGATTTATAGTTTGATAGATCATCATCATCATCATCATTACCCTTATCCCACTTAAGTAGGGTCGGCACAACATGTTTTCTTTTTCCATTCTCTCCTGTCAAATGTCATTTCAGTATTCACACCTTTTACGCACATATCACTTTTCACGCAGTCCATCCATACCTTTTTCGGTCTTCCTGTACTCGTATATCCATCCACAAACATAAAGTTGTTAGATAGATAGATAGATATTCACTAAAAAAATTTAGATGAAGATATTAATCATATTGATGGTGGAAAAGCTAACTATAAGTTTCATTGAAAACCTTTGCGTGTTAGTCAATTAAGTCTTTCTACTATCAATATTATATACATTCACTAAACAAATTAATATTACACTATATAATACTTACGATATGCATTATCTTGACTTCTAGGTAGATTACTGTCATCATTACTGTAACCATGAAATGCTCCAGTCGAATCAAACGTACCACCACACGCTCCGGCGTTATCTACGGCCCTGATTAATAGAAAACAAATTATGCTCCTTTTATCCTTGAACGAGAGCAGTACGCTTTAACTTGCATACTTCAATATAATGTATGTGTCACAAATACTACACTAAATTAGAGTATATGTCCAGCTGGATTTATATTTATAATTTAACAACGTATGTCTGCAAAAATTTAAATAAGTTGGATTTAGTGTAAGATCAACATAATTTAAATACTAGAAAAAGCAACAAATTGATCATTCTATGTTTCAGACTCACAAGACCAAAAACAGTTTTTTAGGTAATACTGGTAGGTTTTATAAAGTCGCAGAAGCTCATTACCTATTTATACCTATTATACCGAATAATAAGTTCAAGCACCGTGTCAAACGAGGTTTAATGTCTAAAAGCTATTATAGGGTGGAACAATATTTGCACCATGGTCACGTCTGGAAATGTCGCTCCTCTCTGTGCATCCACTAAAAACGAATGTAACCATCTATGTTTTGTAAAACTATATAACATGAAAAGATAAACCAGATCGAGTTTTTTGGCGGTTATTCTCGACGATAGTGTTTTTAGTCTGAACTGGTGGTAGCTTTGACGTTCATAAATGCCTTCTCAGGACCTAAATTGAATAAGTTTCTTTTTTAATTTTGATTTTGAGCTACCAGTACCTAATGGAGTGAGTCTAAGATCTTTTTAATCGAAATGAAATTCAATAAATATTTATATTCACTGTGCAAATAGTTCAATAATACTCTTAACACAACCAAACACAAAATTCATAAAGACTTAATATTGCTTAGAGTTCTCGTTACATTTCAGTTATGATAACAGCATATTTACCATTCTGGCAAGTTATCTTCAACGTTTGTTACTTCTCCCCCAACCCAGGTACGACGATTAGGATTCCATGATTGACCTTTATCTGTAGTTGATCTTTCACCCCAATCTATAAAATACCAACATTTTGAAAACAAAAACTATATAAAGAAAATGAAAGTAACTTTTCAATTAATCTATATTTTTCGAAACGGGAGCGTTTTAAAAAAATCTCCAAACCAATAAACAATTCTATCTTAGAATATTTGGAGAACAATATGTTTTGAATGCATAGAGGCAGTGAATATACATGTACGAGTAAAGGAGTAGTTGTAGAAGTCTTATTAAGGCAGAATGAGAATAATGCCATCTATCCATGTGTCAATATATAATATCAAAGGAAAATAACGTAAATGAATGAACACGGTGTGGACGCATCGGTGAATGCTTTTTCAGTGACGACGACACTAGAGTGATTATAACTCTAGAGTAGGTTGAGCAAAGCATAAAATATTAAAGTTAATAACACTTGATAAAAAAACATTTCTATAATTGAAAATAAAAGTTAATTATCAAATATTGTTTTGTAAATCTTCTAGCCTGTTATAAAAATGACTAATATTTTAGTAGGAACTATCATTGTTGTACTATGTTGTTGGAAAACGGGTCTCTTGCTCAAAATAGTTAGGGAATCCCTGAATTAAACTACAATACATTAAGTTGTTTTTTTTAAACAGAAATCTATATGAACAGTGTAACTTTTGTTAATGTGTAAACACGTTGTATTTGACGTAATGCGATAAATAAATAGACGCATTGGAAACGCTAAAGAACTGTTTTAAGAATATTAGTTATTCCTTGTACTAAAAAGTTTACAAAGTAGTGTTTTTTTTTTCACAAGTTCATATCTATTTAATATTCTGAAAAAAAAAAATTGCTGTCAACTCTCTAAAATATTTGGAACTATATACCAGGTGAATGTTTAGACAGTAGCAATATTTATGGAGGATATTCCACACTTGATTTTCGTTCTAAATCAATTTATAAAATAGGTAGGTTTGTAGGTGGTAGAGCCACGCTGAAGCTATTACTGGTTTCAGCATGAATGGGTCGGCTCGCCCGGGGTAGTACCACCCTCTCACAGAAAACCGACGTGAAGTAACATTGCTTGCATTGTTGCGTTTTGCTCGGTCAATGAGAGTGCCGGAGACCCACCTTCCGTTCCCTTCCACTTTCCCCCCCCCCCCAACACAGGCTGGCAACGCACTTGCGACTCCCCTGGTGTTGCAAGTGTCTATGGACGGTGGTGATCACTTACATCAGGTGACCCACCTGTTCGTGGGCACGATGTGGACGATGATATAAAAAAAAAGGTGCTTAATATTTGTTAAAGCACAGTGTCAATGACCGTTGGGTACATATTGAAATTTAAGCCAACCAACTAACAATGGATAATTTTTCGAAGTTTGAACAATTAAAATGGTTTGTTGTCCGTTTTATTACCGAAGATTATCCAACTCCAGGTCTCCGCTCAGAGGTTTTATCACCGGTCTTCAACCTAGGTATTTTTGTCTATTAGTATTTGTTTTGATATTATTACTTTAAGTGTTAAATGTGACCATGAAGTGTCATACCCTAGAATACTTACGAGTGTCTAACCTTACATCTGGTATATACAGTGGTGGTCATATAATTAGAAACACTTCTTATGAATAAAGAAAGTATAACTTCAACGTACAAATGTTCGTAAAAAATATACACATTCAATAATTAATAATCATGCAATAATATAGCCACTCAAATAAAAAACTCATTAAATGCATAAAATATAAAACATATCTTACTTTTAATTACAAAATGAGTCTTACACGTGTAGGAGTTTATTTTCTGTTACTGGCCGCTTGGACGCCTAATTAGAAACATTTTAAAAATTTACTTATAGATCAAAAGTAGTACAGAAGAATAACTGAACATTTAAATTGTTCTGTTAAGAAAGTTTTTAATGTAATTGATCATTATAAAACACATGGAACTGTTGAAAATGTTCTTAGAAAGGCTCGGCCAAGAAAAACTTCTCCCAGAGAAGATACGCTAATCGTTCGTGTTGCTAAAAAAACCGAATTAAAGGCTTCAACCAGATTAAAAATGAAGTTTTTTCGCCAGATGACCCGAGAAACATCTCAAGACTGATACCGCTTCTTACCAAGCAACACCGAGAGAAGCGATTATTATTCGCTAAAAAATATCTTAATTGGACGGTACGAGAATGGAAAAAAGTGTTATTTTCAGATGAAACAAAAATAAATATGGTCAATTCCGATAGAAAGCGCTATGTTAGACGTCCTGTAAACAATGCTTTTAATTATAAATACACAAGCAGTATAGTAAAGCACGGTGGCGGTAACATTAAAGTTTGGGGGTGTTTTTCCGGATGTGGAGTTGGACCCGTTCGGAAGATTGAAGGTACAATGGATCAATGGCAATACAAAAATATCTTAGAGCACACAATGATTCCCTACTCGGACGATCATTTTCCTGTAACCTGGATCTTTCAGCATGACAATGGTCCTAAACACACGGCCAATAGCTTCAATTGTTTACTTAGCGAACAGCGCATCTCCTTTTTAACTGTTCAGCAAATAGTCCGGATTTAAACCCTATAAAAAATCTCTGGTATATTGTTAAAAAGAAAGTCTCAAACAAACGTAACACCAGTCAAAACGAATTATATGAAGCATTTGTTGAAGCAAGGAATCGCAAACCCCCTAGAAAAATGTATGAAATTGATTGAATCAATGCAGTTGTTGCAGTGCTGTTATTGGAGCTGTGGATATTAGCTATTTCGTAAATAACAATACTAATTACTAATACTTAAAAAAATATTGTTTTTGATACTTTTTTGTTGTTGTTTCTAATAATTAGTTGACCATTACTGTTCATACCTTAAAACTGATTTAAATATTTGTCCGTAATGTAATATTGAAACTGCACGTGTGTAGTGGGATTTGTTGTGTATTTGTTGTCCTATTTATTATTTCATTTCAAAATAAAAACGATTCTGGTGAAGTATCTTACATAATGTCAAGGACCATTGGTAGTGTTTCTAATTATACAACCACCACTGTATATAACCTAATGTAACAACACAATATCCATATATTCATCCAACTAGATCATCTTCAGCTTTAATTTTTTTATTAATATTAATTAATTAAAGCCTAATTAATTTAAATAACTGTTTTTTTACTTCATAATCTTACCCCATTTCTCCTGCGGTCTTGATCTGCCAGCACCTGAACGCCATTCTTCACTGTCCTCTCGCGATACCTGCCGCCAATTACCAGTATTCCCTGGCCGCCTACTGTAAAGATATCCTTTGTTAATATATAGGCAGTATTAATAAAAGTATAAATATTCACGTCAGGTTCACATCTCAGGCGCTTGATTTAATCGCTGTTAAAAAAGATCATATTAACCTAATTAATTTCAATTATCATACATACTGTGGTAAGGTATTTTTTAATGCCCAACTAGCTAGTTCCCACTGTTAAGTTGAAAATCAATCTCATCCTTAGCATTACTTTCAGAGCAGTTTCTTCGATTATAATCTACTCTTTCAATTATATCGCTTAAACTGCGAGATGTTAGCTATGATAAAGAATCCGAATATTAATAAAGGCTCAAATAAAAAAAAAACAATAGATATACATATATAAAATATAAGGAGATGATGAATCACGAATAAATAAATGTGACTTCTTACTTTCTATATATTTTAGCAGTTTCGCCGTCACCATTATTTCTTGTACCACTTGATGTTGGATTATAATTATTACTATTGTTCCAGGAACTAAAAAGTGGTGTTGTTTCTTCGTCTATATTGGCATTGTATAACGGCATTCTTGGATTACCCGAGTGCCATGAGGATCTAGACAAAGTATTAACGGAATTATTGGATATACTTTATTTACCATCATATCCGTAAGAAACTGATAATCATAAGATGACAACATAATAATGACATTTATTTAATCGTATATACACCGGCAAATTAAGAAAAACATAAAACAGGCCTAGAAAATAAAAAAAAGGGTTTATTTTTTAAACCTAGTAAATTATTTTTTTATTATTATTAATATTATGTAATTTGATGTACTTATTTATACCAATAAAAATATTATAATACCTATACAAAAATCTAATATTTCCCTTTCCTTATGCAAAGTTACACCATTTTTAATTGGTAGGTGTTACCGTTTGACCACAATGTCACTTGATTTTATATGATGGCGTGGTCTAAACTTATAAGCATGTTAATAATCCTAGAAGAAGACTGGCTCTCGAGCGCAGCTACCGGAACATACCTATAGGTTCTTGAAGACAAATTTTCAACTTAAGTGGGTTTGCTTAGAAGAAATCCTAGCATCAGGTTTTATAGTTTCATCATGAATTTTCCCTTCAACGAAAGCTCTGGATAACTACATGGATTCGAACATATGTCAATCAACACAGTGTGCGAATACTCTACCAAATTGTTAAGTATGATAAAATAAAACAGTTTGTGAACTACCGCTTGTGTTACACTACGCAATACTTAACTCATATAAATCATCATCGGTTCGAAATTAAAGTGCGATGATAGTATAATGATTTTAATGTAAATAGTTGGATTTTTAATGTAACCAAAGAGGGTTTAATGGAGATATAAAAAACAAAATATAAAAACAAATTAATATTCGCGCATTCGCTCCATATGCTTTTATTATTATGTCTACCCGCCTATACATATTGTTACCTATTATCTTTCGTCATCATAGTCTTTGCCATACCTCAACTTCGGCGAATCATGGTTCACCCACATTGGGGAATTTTATAAACACGGCGACAAACAATTTTACATATTCCTATGTGGGTTTGATCATTTCTCCTTAACTCGCATGTCCCGATAACCACTTAGCGTTAATCGATCTTTAAAAAATTGGACTTTTAAAAAGTGTTAAATGTGTTAATGACAAGATTTCAAAGTACAAACGTAAATCAATAATCAATTAAAATTAATATCAAGAATAATTCATTCAAAATTAAAGGTACCGTCGAATCGAATAAAAGAGTCGCATAAAAGGTGACGTTGAATAATTTTATCAAATTAAAATAACCAGTTCTCAGTTCAATTGTAACCAGCAGAACGAACTAAAAATCAGTGAGTAATAATGTTACACAAAAAAAAACAACTTTTTTATATTTTGGTAAATTTTCATTATATGTAAAATTACACATCTATGTGAAGCGAAAACTTTGTACAACTTTTTAAGGGAATTGGGCGAACGGATGAACGTAATTTTTGTCATAGTTAAAGTTTATATGGAGGAGAAGTTCAAAAAGCTATTTTTTTATACAAAATGCATTAAAAACACGTTAAATTAATTAAAATTACTGTTTGAATGACACACATGTAAATGAAAAAGGCGTTTCGCCATCCCTCATTTTACTCTTACGTTCCAATTATCTTTTTTCATCCTACATTCATTATTTTTAACATGACTTACGTTCCATAGCTTACGTACCTTTGAAAATAACTGGTCAAATTTTAGACTAATTTTATAAAAATACTAGCAGTAGACCGCGGTTCCGCATGCGTTTTTTTTTAATGAATTAAAGAAATGTAAAATTGTAAGTAGGTGTGTACATTACAGAAATGGTTTTTCGAAAACATTTATAACTACGACACGCTATCAACTGTAAAACTGATATGTGAATACTAATAGTATATCGAATGGGATTGGATTTGTTATATATATATTATATAACATACTTGGAACTTAACCTACTATAAACCACCCTCAGTGCTCACTAACACTATATAAGAAACTAATAAAAATATGTGTTAAATCTTTTGTTATATAGATATAATATGTCCATATTGTCGATATAATTGTGTTATTCTTATACGTTACGTACGTTCTTACGTCAAACGCGGTAAATAAAACGAAATTGCCGCCAAATTGACCAAAAAGATAATATAATTCAAATTAATGTGTGATATTCAATTATTTATTCTTGATTACAGTAAGCAACATATTTTTGATTAATTTCAAACGGACTAATTCACGGGTAACAGTTCATCACTACTACGAAGTCTTGACTAAAAAAATAAAATAGTCCAAGTTACTTCTTATATAGAGTTATCTGCCAGTGAAAGTCCCCTGAAAATCAGTTCAGACATTTCGGATATTCCACTGCGGTCGAAGGAGAGTAAAAAACCTATATTATTTTTTATGAGGTCTGCTATCTACCAGTGAACACTCCGTGAAAATCGGTCCAACCATTTTGAAAAAAAGCAATGCGGACGAAGCCGCGAATAAATAAAATAGAATATGTCAACCGCTATAATTTCGGCTATCTGCCAGTAAAATTCCCATTAAAATAGGCCCAGCCGTATTGGAGATTACCGGGAACAAACAGTGAAAATATAATAATATAAAAATACCGACGGGATATAAAAGAAATATTTTTTTGTTATTTGTAGCCACATCCATTCACCAAAAAGTTGTTATTTTAATTTTATTTTTATAATACGTAATAGATTACAAATTAAAAAAATGGAATCATAACTAACGTAGAATAAACTTTTTGAATAGCAACACAAAATAAACTTTGAAAATGTTTGCGATAGAAGCTTAGCACGTTACCATGGCAACGTATATAATAATAACGCTAACGCGCAGCGAAAGCAGCTCTGAAAAGGATAAAATGCCCGATTTTGAAACATTCGTGCTCCTCTCCTATTGGTCTTAGCGTGATGATATATAGCCTGAAACCTTCCTCGTTAAATGAACTATGTAACACTGAAATAATTTTTCAAATCGGACCAGCAGTTCCTGAGATTAGCGCGTTCAACCAAACAAACTATATATAACAACTATAGATAATATGTAAATTCATAATATACATTAATAATTAATTGATAAATAATTTATCTTTAGTAAATTTATGAAACCACTGAAATAATTACTATTTTCTTTGGTCTTATTGAATGTCAAAATGAATTAAGGTCATATTTAACCACTAGGCGACCAACAAGTTTATATATATATATATATATTTCATTGTCATAGAAACCAAACAGAAGAGGAGTGTGTTTCTTTATAAACACATTACTCCCTAGTATCAATTGATCCTTGGATTATTTGGGCCATATGATTTCTATTAAAGTTTAGTTTTTAAATAACAATGAACAAATATGAAATAAACTAATACAGGACGAGCATGAAAACAAACCAAATAAATCAATCTAGAAAGAACAACATACTAATTATTCTTATCAAAAGATTTATGGAAAAAAGTTCGACGCCAGCTAAACTTACTTTCTTGTTTTCAAACATTCCTAGCTAAAAATTCCAGTTTAAGGTATATTTACTTATACTTTACTTATTTACAGCGACTAATGTAATATAATTTAACAATACTTCTTATTTTTCATATATGTGTTACATTTAGTTACATTCAGTGATTAATGAAATTTGAATTTTGAAAA
Organism: Antheraea pernyi; assembly: GCA_015888305.1. Lineage (NCBI taxonomy): Eukaryota > Metazoa > Arthropoda > Insecta > Lepidoptera > Saturniidae > Antheraea > Antheraea pernyi. Next base: position 1,030,187 of record MU158733.1, on the reverse strand, counting down.
AAAAACTGACAGAAACAACTCTTGGTGTATGTATATGTGAATATTTTTTTTATATCTGTTGGTATGTATATGTGTATATATATATATATATATATATATATATATATATATGTGTGTATTCTATCAAATTTAAACTAAATGACGCTACTGATACCAAAATATGATAAGCATTTAGTACCTTGGGTTAATCAAAGGACATAATCTTGGTTAGTTAGAAAAATGTTGGGCCTATTTTCATGTTAGTGTAGTTTTTATTATATATCGGTGAATCAACAGCGATGGATGTGATAATGTTCGCACCCGCAGTAGGTGATATGCACAGCACAATAAAAAAAATTGAAATTGAAATCACAAACACATATACAGCGAGACTGGTTAGTCGCCAGCAATATTTTTACAGAATAATCGTTTCTCGTTCTAAATCAATTAAAAAAACAGGTGCTTAATATTTGACCTAATTACCTAGAGAAATAAAAATCTGATATACACTAAACATCAGGTGTTTTACGTAATGATAAACCTTATAAAGCGCCCACTGAATTTTGTTCATTGAAGAACACAATTTCCTCAGTAACAGAGTGGTTCTTAACTGGAACCGATTGCCTGACGAAGTAGTATCCGCTAGTTCTGTCCATGGTTTTAAAAACCGACTCGACAACTGGCTCCGGACTAATAAACTCACTATAATAAGTGAACGTCTGCAGTGACGAAAACCCGACAAATAAATTCGACACAGTGCGATATAGACGTATCAGCAATTATGCTGCTTGTCTATTAACTATAAATAAATTAAAAAAAAAGTAGGTGTAATTTTTTTAGGTTTAAAAATATCGTCCCATACTTTAAAAAATTTTAGAACAAACTTTAACTAAGGTATTCTTTGTTGTTTAATAGTATTTATTTTGATATTATTTTATATTTTAAATGTGACCATGAACTACCAAAGGAGTGAAGGGTGTTAAGCTTTAAACACCTGGTATATGTATGTATATACACTTAACTTTCCACTTTAGTAATGGAAAAAAAGCCATATAATTTATCTACATGATTTTTATCAGTTTAAGTGTTTCTCATGATTTCAAAATTATCATACGTTATGATGTATTCACCCCAAAGAGATTATTAATCAGTGGGCGAGAATCCCTTATATGTAATAAAATGTTTTCAGTGCTTGAACTTACATCTTACTTATAATATTTATTTAGAACTAAAGTCGACAATATTGATGTTAGTTATATAATTATTTCGTGTAAACGAAGTAAGTGGCGCCAGCTAGTATAAAATAATATTAAAAGAACATTTATTGCATTAAGCTATGTTTTCAAAATAAGCATTGAATGTATTACAATAACCAAACACTTGATATATATTAAACACCTAGATACAACTGAATATCATGTAGTTCACGCAAGCGACCGAAGTGATAGTAATTCAGTAATAATATATTTGTATTTATATGCACAATGTTGATGTACGTACAATGAGGATGTATCCAATGAATGGAAAATCATGATGAATCTATAGACAGCTATTGAAAGAACATTTTCTGATGCTAGGTTGGCTAATTATCACCTTTATGTTAAAAAATATTGCTACAAATTGATGTGCTATCATTTCGTCTCGAGGCTGCTACGATAATATCACAACCCTTAAGCAACACAGCTATCCCCATTGATGTCAATGCAGACTCTGTAAGCAATACAACAACTATATGCAAGCACCACTAGCACTGGCTTTAATTTTTTGATATTTTGTGGAGAGGATCCGAGATAATACATAGATGACCGAAAAGGCCAAGACGTGTCAAGATCCTGAGTAGTCCGGTGGAGCTGTGAAGACCTTGCTAGGTCAATAGCGTAGTCAGTTCGAGAAAAAAAAAAGTGTCAAGATCCTGTGTAGGTAATGTGGCAGTGAATTATACAATTATTGGCTTATATATATTATCTCTTACCTTGCAACTGATGGTTGTCGTATAAATGAACCACGCCCGCGGCCACGCCCTTCTACTAGGCTTGCACCACGGCCCATAAAACCACGCCCCAAATAGCCTCGTCCCAGTCCAGTTCTTTCTCCTGAAGGTATAACTCCCGAAGGCTGAACGTTACGTATATTTTCTCGCTGAAATATGAAAAATACTAAGTACATTGTATGAATTTGACAAAATAAATACAAGTAAATATATAAATAAAGACATAAGTAAATAGAAATAATTAATATGTGTACAAAAATAAATGCAAGTAAATAAAATAAAAAAATTAAAGTAAACATCTGGTTACACCGACCGAATGGGCTTGAACAAAATTTCAGTGATTTGTCTCGCGAGCTCCACCATTCTCTCGACTGGATCAGAGTTCTACCCAATAGTACCGAGAGAAAGTTTAAATCCAAAATGCACCTTCAATCACCGTCTGCTGTTTTACAGACAACATACGATTCTGCACCAAGCAAGGTAATTTTAGGACACGTACATATCGAATCAGTACTTGGTTCACAAGCACCATTCGGCAGGTGTGAATCTAACTAATAATTAATAACACAGTGCTTGTACCTACTCTGTAATGTGGCTGTCGTCTCTGGTTACATCAGAGAAAGCATGGAAGCAAATTAAATGCAATGGAAACATGTTGTCTGTGCTACATTTTGCTACAGAGTATGAATAACTATGAAAGACCGCAACGTGATGCATTCATGTATGCCTAGCAACTATTTGTTTATCTATTGCTTTATTATGTTTAGATTATTAATCAAAAAATACTTGGCATTGTTCTAATAATAATCAGATGACACCGCTATTTCTTAATCTCGGAAGTGCATTCGTATATATAATTAAGAATACCTAGTTAGTGTTCTAAATCCTTACAACAAAGGTTATTAGATTTTGTCAAGTATCACAACACTAAAGAATCTTTTAAAATTTCCAAGAAAAAATTTTTGCATATTTCATGTCCACTGCATAATAACCTATTTAAAAATGTTATGTATTATTACACAGAATGTAACATGTTGTAAGCAAAATATAGGCAATAATACAGTTTATAATTACTACCTCTTCAAAAGTGTTAGCAAGGGCTGCTGGTTGATGTCCACGAGCCTTAAAAAGAATTTCCATATTTCTTAATTCCGAGGGAGGTTCAATATTTCTATCATATAGTGCGAGCATTTCTTCCCTTCCGTATCTGTCAATCAAAAGCAGCTTTTCATATATAATTTGAAATAAAGTCATGATATATGTAACAAAAAAAACTATTAAATCAATTTACTATGAGTTTTTGTCTATAATGCACTAACATTTAATTTGATTTCTTGAACATATACCAGGTGAGTGTTTACACAGTAGCAATATTTCTGAAGGACACTCTGCACTCGATTCTCGTTCTAGATCAATTTAAAAAATAGGTGCTTAATATTTGACCTAATTATCTAGAAAAATACAAAAATTATATACAATCCTCTATGTGTCTACATTAAAGCAGTGTCAATGACCGTCGGGTGAATTCACTTTCATTTAGAGAACGTGGGAACGTCAGGAACAAAACAAAAGGGGTTATTGCTTGTTTTACTATCGAAAGTTATTAACTCCGGCTCGTCCATTGTAGCTTTTGACACCGGTCATTGCACTTAGGTTCATTATTTTATGTACATGTTTGTAGCTATACTTTTGAAAGTCTTAAAACAAACTTTAACTTAGGTTTTTTTGTTTGTTTATTATTATTTGTTTTAATATTATTATTGTATATGTTAAATGTGACCATGAAGTGTCATATTCTAGAATACTGGGAGTGTCTAAACAGTAACCTGGTATAACAATTACTTAAAATATGAGGTACCTATAATATTGCCCATTGTTAACACTGTCTACGGCGACTATTATATTATTAAAAAGGTGTGAAGACATTTTTTAAATGGCAAAACAAATCACTGAATTTGTATATTGATACACGGATATACACTCAATCACGCACTCAGACTCATCTAATCAGACATATAGTGTAATTAATGTTAAGTAGCCACTATAACGTACAATATTCACATCCGAATTCAAAAAGGTCTACTACTGTCCTGAAGTTTCACAATAATAAATTATTACTCCCATTGGAATGTGTTGTTTACCAGTACTAAGTCATTGTCGTGTTTAGTTATTTATATCTAAACTGAAAAATAACCAGCCCTGATGCTAGTCATAATAGAAAAGGCCTAGTGCAGCTAAAACAGTAAATGGGTAATGCAGTGTTAAATATTAAATGGTATTGAATGGCTTACCTTAATTTGGCCAGCTGAACTCTGGTTGTGTTTTGGGAAAGTGATTGATTTTCTCTGCCAGGTTCTGTTGTTGAATTACTCTGTAAACCGCCTGTACCTGCAGCACCTGTTGCACCAGCGGCACTACTACTTCCCACACGGATATTTTGACTGCTGTTGGCGTTAGTTGCATTTCTTTCGTGTGACACAGTCCCCGAAACAGTATTTTGATGACTATTGACGGTGTTGGTAATTGCTGCGTTTCTCTCACGAGTTCCCAAAGCAGTATTTGAATTGCTGTTGACGGTGTTAGTACTGGTTGTATTTCTTTCACGGGGTATAGCTCCCAAACTAGCTTGAGTGTTGTTGGCGCGAGCTAAGTTTCTTACACGTAATATATTTCCTGAAGTGCTGTTTTGACTGTGATTGGTGCTTGTTGCATTTCTTTCCCGTGCTAGAGTCCCTAAAGCAGTGTTTTGATTGTTATTGGTGGTGTTAGCACTAGTTGCATTTCTTTCACGGGGTATAGCTCCCAAAGAAATGTTTTGACTGTTGTTAGTAGTGTTGTCGGTTGTTACGGCTCTTTCACGTGATATAGGCCTCGACGCGTTGCTTTGGTTGCTGCTAGCGGTGTTAGGGCTAGCTGTATATCTTTCGCGTAATAAAGATCCCAAACCGGTGTTTTGACTGCTGTTGGTGGTATTGCCACTAGCTGCGTTTCTTTCACGTGATAAATTACGAAGCCATTCGGGCCCAAACTTAATAGGGTTGTTACGATCTCCCATTATAATTAAAATAACGTAAATTTAACGCCAGGGGAATAACTGTGAACAAGAAGCACGTATAAATTATAATTGTATTTTAAAATTAAATTTAAAATAAAGAAGAATTGAATTAAACAAGATTTAACACTGGTATTCAATAATCAAACCGTTTAACTTATGGTATAATATGTAATAATAATAATTCCCCCCATAACCTAAATCAAATTCAGTAATAATTTCATTATTTAAATATCTTAGAGAATCAGATGTCCTTCAACTAAAATACAACAAAATCTCATAAGTTAACTATTATCCAGATTCTACTTGGATCATAGTTAACTGAGATAAAAAAATGCTTTTCTCATTGCAGGTGTATCGATAAGATAGATTTTAGTGGGACAAAAATTACAAAAATCTGACTTTCCAAAATGTAGTAAATATTCATGGCTACTTGTTCAATATATTGTGACTGTGATTGATGTTAATGTATTTATCAATATTATTTATTGTTTACAAAATATATTTTTTGCCCACCCTCGAAATAAAATATATATTCATATACTATGTGTATACATAGAAATTTTGGTGAGAAAGAGTGGTTTAATAATTGACTAATAGTTGCAAAGAGTATTTTTGATTTGAAATATTTAAAGTAAGGATTTTTACAATATGTTTTCATTATATTTTTAAGTATATGGATATCATTACATAGTATAAAACTGCGTCTGTCTGTCTGTCTGTTCGCGATAAACTCAAAAATTACTGAACGGATATTTATGCGGTTTTGAGGAGTGGATAAAGTGATTCACGAGGAACGTTTTGATATATAATTTGTCCAGGATTTTTTATAATCAGGGCGGGACAACGTCTGACGGGCCCACTAGTTTAACTAAATAATATAAAATGCAAATTATAATTTCTGTTTTATGAAAAGAGAATTTTTCTAAAAATAAACTGGAAATTAATTAATCACAATAAGTGCTTGATTTAGCAACAATTTCAAAATAGTTAAATAATATTTATAACATAAAAAATAAACTATCAGTATTAATAGCTAGAGTTGGCTGCAAAATTATGTCGGAAAAATAAGTGTGCTTCGAAATTAACTTAGATGATATCTGGCGTTTCTGATGCCTATTTCCTTATTGAATTCAAGGCGTACCGACGTAAATGAAATCGACCAATGAGATCGACACCGCTAAAAGAGGAGTTTTATAAAGGTATGTATATACAGGATGGAATTTGTTAATGTCACCTAGAGGTGAAAGTACTCTAAATAATAGAGCTAACAAATTTTACTCCAAAGAAACATTTCTTAATTTTTCAAAAGAAATATAACTGCATTCAAAGATTTTCGAAAATTCTCTTGGTTCAACCGGGAATCGAATAGACTAAAATCTGTATAAATTACACCCTGTAATTTTATTGCATGGATCATTAGGGTTAATCACAAGGATGAAATTTCTCTAACATACTTGGTAAATTTAATGAAAGTAAAACCATGAAATCTGTACTTATAAATTCAATGGGTCAAGCTTAAAGCACTTTTACTCAAAGATTCATCTGTTTCTGTTTACTTATGTTAGTAATTAATAATTTATCATTGACGTTATTTATCAATTAAAATGACAAATTAAATACTATTTAGATAAGACAATTGCAATAGTATGTGTTTGTAATGCAAACTCCTTAGATGCAACATAATTGCATGTATGAGGTAGTTTTAAACATGGAACGTTACATTAGAAAATAGATTGTCATTTGTTATTCATATTTGATTGTTTCACAAATCATTTCATATTTGTCTCAGGGTAAAAATGGCTTATCAAGAAGGGAGGGGAGAAGAGGGGGAGGGGGAAGGGAAGTGGGCCTCGGGCGCTCACACAGACCGAACGAAATGCAACAATGCAAGCACTGTCACTTCACGTCGGTTTTCTGTGAGAGGGTGGTACTACTCCTAGTGAGCCGAACCATTCATGCTAAAACCAGTAATAGCTTCAGTGTGGCTCTACCACCTAGGATAAAGATAAAGTATCTTGAAATACTGAACCTGAGGCCTTTAGCTGATTTTTTGTTATAAACTTTTATATGCCTTTGTTTTTTTTTATCTAAGCTAGCTCCCATTACTTTTACATCACAGACATGGAATTTTGTATAAATTTAAAACCCTAACAAGACATATATAAAAATACAAACTCCCAAGCAATATATTACAATAGAGAATTAAACTTCAATGCATTCTAAAACAAAAGGTTATGATATCTATTCAAACAAAACCCTATTGGGAATGAATACTTGACAAGTAATAACACCCTTTAGAGATGGATAAGTTATGTTACAATCAAGTAAAAAAAGTAAAGTAATATTCCAGGAAACATTATTAAAACATAATATATATATATATATAAATCAAGACCATGAAAATTAAAGAGTGGATACAATTTCACCATTGTGTTAAATTAAAAAAATATTGAATATTCTAACAATAAAGTCATTTGCCATAAATAGGAATAGGTGGTAATCTCTTGGCGTCAGGTCCAGATGACAAAGTAGATTTATAAGTCTCCCAACAATATTCTTTCAGCTTTGGGCAAGTCACTATCAGTGTGTTTGGCCGAATGTTTTCCTCATGGAAGAGAACACATTTTCTATTGACCCATTCTGTACACCCACCCTTCTGAGTAATTGTTTCCTTGAAATAGTTCAATTGTTGACAGTACAGGTTAAAATTAAGAGTCCTATTGTAGGATAGCAGGTCATAGTAGATGATTCGCTGCCAATCCCACTAAAATTGTCCTGTCTGTCAATCCTGATCTGCCACCATTTGTGCTGGTTCACCATAATTTGACCACACACATTTTCACTTGAAACCGTAGAGTAATCCACCTTTCACCACCAGTCACCATCTGCTTCAGAAATGGGTAGATTTTGTTGCGACTGAGTAGTCATTTGCAGATCGAAATTTGATACATGAGGATTTTTCACATTAATTCATATATATGACACCCATACATAAATTTTGTTTCTGTATCTAGCCTTAATAAACTTACTTCAAATGGTTCTTTGTACAATGTTTGGGTCCTGTGCAATCGAACCACTGTTTTCATGACAGTTGAACTCTATGACATACATGATTCTATTGAAATTTTTAATAATTGGCCTGTTAGAGAATGGTGATCTTTGACATAATAATTACCAGAATGGAATTAACAAAAACAAAAATCTGTATCGCCTATATTAATATTATAAAGAAGTAAAGTTTGTGAAGTTGTAGGGGGTAATCTCAGAAATGACTGGTCCGATTTGGGAAATTATTTCAGGATAATCTCAGAAACTACTGGTCCGATTTGAGAAATTATTTCAGTGTTATATAGCTCATTTATCGAGGAAGGTTATAGGCTATATATCATCACTAAGATCAATAGGAGCGGAGCACAAATGAAAGATGTTTCAAAATCAGGTTTTTTTCCCTCTTGAGAGCCTCCGCTGCATGTTAGCATTAGCTCGAAGTAACTATTCCACATGGACAGAGGCTAGTTGGAAGATAAAGTAACCAGGACCAAAAACATATTTCCAATTTCGCCTTTATCGAAGAAAATCTGTAAAATATGGCATATTTTCTCTTTGCCAGTGTCCATTTTAGACATGCGCTTAAACATATCAGAGTCAGCCTAAGTTGGACAAAACTGTTAGAAAAGTTTCTTTAGTAAGAAATATTATCTTTCTAACGCCATCCTGTGTAAGAAAATCGCACTTGTACGACGCCAAATACAAAAACTAAAGCAAACTATTGAAAAAATAATGAATTTCCTTTTAAAACATTTAATATTTATTTTTAATATCTGTATTTACATATCTTAAATAAATTTTGTGTCCTTACAGGCATGCAGTGAAACAATTACTATTTAATAAGAAAATATTTCCATGTAGTTCCAAATAATTACCATTGTTAATATCAATGGACTGCAACAGGTACCACATCATTGTAATCTTTCAAATACTAGGACAATATATGGATCTTTACTAAATATACAAATCATAGACTTTGAATATTTTTAAATCAATTCTACTCCATTTAGAATAGAAGATTGTTAAGTGAAATACTGAAAATTATTTTTCAATTACCGATAATACTTTATTAAACATCATAATATGATCATTTTCATTTTATGCAATATCCGTAGATCGCAATAACTCGATACTCAAAATCTTTAAGAATTTACTTTGGATTACTTGATAATTACTTGCATTATGTTTATACTCATGATTTTATATTGAAAACATATCATCTATGGTCCTTTAAAATTTTCATAGCTTTTGATTTGTTCCTGTAGTTGTTAATGTGAAATGATGAACTAAAAAAGGATAAAAATAATTTTCAGTACTGTCATTATTTATTAGAAGAGTTCAAACATCTTAAATAAATGAATATAGCCATCTTACCTAAGGTTACGGAAACAAAATCTGAAAATAAAAAGAAACTATTATAAAGTTGCTATATTACTGCTCATTTTTAAACAAAATAGTATAGTTGTTTACCTCCTGGTCCTGGTAAACTTTTTTCCATATGACACTTATCATCAGCTGGAGTGAAGGAATATTTTTGATATTAAAATATAATGTCAATATCTATGCAGCATAATTTATCAAAATGAGTATTACTGTTTCTTTCATAAAATAAAATTATGTAAACAACAGAAACAATTTAATCAGAACAAAACTTTTCAAAAAACATGTATTTTAAGAGGCTTTGTTTGGAATTTTCAATAATCACTCATAATATGAAACAATGATTTTCCCTTTTATATTTCTGTAAGCATCGATTGTAGAATGTTTGAAATGCAATAATTTTATATCCTTGTTTCTATATATAATGAAAAACTGTAAGTTAATATGAAGGTAGTATGTTTTTATAAAGAGGGTATGTTGTGACTATCAATTTGAAATCCAACGTTTTCGGGCAAAAGTCGTTACAAATGCCTCTGCAGTGAGCTAAAATAACCAAAGTTACATTAAGTAATAAGATAATCCAACAACAATCACATCAGTTTGTTTTTACATACAAGTGAACGCAAACTCCGTTTAGACAAAAATAGGTATATTCCAGAAGTTGCAGGGCGTATTTTTAAAAACGATGACTACTATACCGTAATTTATAACGAAAATAGTCCATTTTTAGATAATGTTACGTCCAATGTACATTTGATTACAAAATTGTATATTATAACAGACTGAACGCAATTGCAGAAATCAAGGTGGTGAGTAGCAGATAGAAAAGTTACTGAAAGTAGTTAACTGTTATTATAAACAATGAAATTTAAAAAAATACATATAAAAAGATTATAGTGAGAACATAACAAGAAATAAAACAATAATTACCTAGGACCATAGAACCTCTGCTAATATAGCTCCACAAAACGCACGCACGCACGATGACAATATCAATATGGCGGCAATTGTAGTTCGCGACCGGGACGTTAGCAGTGTTACCAACTGTCAGACTAGTTTCCTACTATATTGACGTAGAATCCTAGACTCGATATATCGGAATATTGATATCTTTACTTTGAAATATCGATATTTAGAACTTATACTTTTTTTTAAAAGGAATCGATATATCGATATTAAAATTTGGATATAGGCGGTCGATATTTTTTATATACGATAACATTTTCTAACCCTTAATCCACCTTTTTTTTTCATCATGGATCATCATGAAATCCATCATGGACTGTCCGGCCCCCGGGGGAGGGCCTGAGCTGAGTCAACCGTCAACTGCGTGCTGGGACGCAGCTAGCGGTGCTTTTCGGCGACTTTAACCGACTAAAACTCCACGGCAAACCGTACGCCGCACTATAGAAGTGTCGCGGGGGAGCGTGATAATCAACCCTTAATCCACCCAGGTTGAGTCGTCACAACATGTTTTTAACCGACTTCGAAAAAGGTGGAGGATTACTACGTTCGGTTGTATGTATTTTTATTTAAATGTATGTTAAACGATATCTCCGTCAATTTTGAACCGATTATAATGATTCTTTTATTTTATTTATTATTTGAATTGATTATATTCAGAAGTGTTCCCATATAAATTTGAAGAAAATATTCAACTCCTAAGGGGGTGAAATATCGTTCATTTGATTTTTACCCACTTCGTCTCTACGTATTTTCGTGAAATTGGAACCGATTTATTATATTATACCCATTAGCAACCAGATATATTTATGGATACTAAAAATAGAGAAATAAAACTTTTTTTTACAAAAAATAAACAAACCGCCTTCGATGTGAAAAACTAATAAGGCACTAAAAACCGAACAATAACTGAATTATTAAATTAACCAAATTAAATAAAAATATTGATATTCGCGCTACCTAAAAATATATTTGAAGTCGATAAGAGAGGTGGGCCTCCGGTGCTCTCACTGACTGAACGAAACGCAGCAATGAATGCATTGTTACTTCACGTCGGTTTTCTGTGAGAGGGTGGTACTACCCTGGGCGAGCCGACCCATTCATACCGAAACCAGTAATAGCTTCAGCGTGGTTCTACCAAATACCAAAACATATATATAGAATAACTTAGCTATAGCTTAGCGCAATACTGGCTGTATGATAAAGATAGCCATAATTGTGGAAGCGCCTGTTATAGACACATGTATTTAAGATGGCGTCAGTCCCAAGTCTATATCTACGTTTATCGTTGTTTTTCATTGTTTACGGTGATATCTCAATATAATAAAATTAAATATGTTCTTTGCAATGGAAAAATTAAATAGTTTAAAATGAATTATTTAGTTGATAAAGAATATCATTGGGCACATTATTGTCAATAACAAAATTGCCTGGCAGAGATAAATTCATGTTTTTAATAGCGTTTAAAAGTTACTGAATAAAAATGTTCCTAAAATTATTTATAAATCAAAATGTTGACCTGTAAAGGTGTGATGCGCATTACAAAACACAACGTTAACCGGCTACCAGGTATCCTGAATCCTGGTTTGGAAGGGCATAATATATATTCATATTAAAGAACCAGCTTTTCTAAAATTTTCGTTCTTCTTCGTTGCTGGCTCTAGTAGCTCGCAAAAAAGTCTAGTTACATTAACTAATTTCTTTTCTTTCATTATTCTGGAGAACCCCTTGCGTTTTATGGGACAAAAAGTATCCTAAATGTAACCTTGTAATATTAGTTATTACTGTGTCAAGTTTCGTTAAAATCGGTTCAGTACTTTTAGCGTGATTAGCGTGATGAGTGTTCACAGGGACAGACACACAGACAGAGCAAAAATTGTAAAAATATTATTTTTGGCTTCTATATCGATAACAAAGTCTACCCCGATCAAAATGTTCAAAAAATATTTAATGTACAGATTTAGCTTTGTTATAGTTTTATTATAGTTTAGATTATTGTGGTACAAAATGCTAATGTTAATACCATACAATCAGTAGATACCCAGCCAGCTACAATAATTATTTTAATCAGCTGCTATTCTCTCTTAAACTGACAAGTTCTGATAGATGAGCCACCTGACAGTACTAGTTAAATATGATGAGACGGCAAATGACCTATGCCGCCGTTACACTATTGGTGATATTTATTGACAAATGTGGATATAGTAACAAATAATGGTATAGTCAACAAAAATAATAAAATAACAACAATAGAAGGAGTAACAAACTGTAAACCTACAACGCTTTATCACATAGATACAATTTACACTATTCATAATAATTTTTTTTATTAAATATATAATAGTAAATATTGAGAAACATTAGACAAAGAAAAAAAAATAGAAAAAGTGAAAATGAATTAATTTATGAAAACTAAAATTAACGTATGGAAATAAAACAAGACGGCAAATATAATGAAGAATATCTACTAAATATTTTTTAAATGGTCATGGATATAAAATGTGTTTAATTGTCCATTTGAATTTAAATGCTCGATGGTCAAATATGTCTGAAATTTGTTTGGAAGCGAATTCATATTCCTTGTGAAACAGTTTTATAGTAAATTAATAAAATCAGTCAATTCAATTCACTAAGTTTTATTGAATACATGCATCGCAACATAAGCCTTTTCACTAAATCGACCAACCACTGAAATCACAAATTCTTTACTCGATACAGTAGGCGAAACCTTCTGATTTAGTAGAATACGCGGTAAGTTAGCAACACAGGACGTTAACACTGTCCTAGTAAACCTGATACAGATGTCACTAAAAGCTGATATGCGAATAAAAAACTTTGTAACATAACAATATTTGATTAAATTAAATAGAATTTAAAATTAATACATATATGCTATAGTGTTCACAAGCCCGGAGAAGCTGTAAAGGCTCTTCACACCAATAACATGCATACTTCGTAGAAATATTATGTTTATCTGGTTTAATAAAATAGCCACCGTTATTCTATATACTCTCTGATCACAGATTACTAAAAAGTAAAAAGATATTATTATAATACGTACCTATTCTCTATATTCTGTGACACCAATGACAATTGACATATAATGTAGAGGTGTTCATTATATATCGACTTCCAATAAGATATCGATGTTTATCATCGATGTAACATTTAAAATCAATATTTATAAAGAAATATACAATAAAATGAAAAAATCGAGATGCTTTATTTGATATATTGAACATCAGAGGTTTATTCGAAAATATAACATTAAATTTACGTTCAACTTGCGCAAAGTTGATCAGAGTGGAGAATATTAGAAATAGTAAAATATAGTTAAAATCTTGTGATCGTCATTAATTCAAGATTTTTTATTGGGATTTTAATCTTTAGGCGGATTAATATAAGCAATTTCAGCAAAATTTGAAAACGAAATAGTGCAGGCTCCAGTTATACGTCAGCATTACGAAGATTAATTAATTGATGACGCTTTTTTTAGAGATTGATTTGATTAACTTTATGGTAAACTAGCTGTTACCCGCGGTTGCGCACGCGCTTTAAAAAAATGTATTAAAGAAATGTAAAATTGTGAGTGGATATGTACATTACAGAAAAGCTTTTTAAAAAACATTTGTAACTGCGACACGCACGCCAACTGTAACATGTAACGTGTACATTAGATATATGGATACAAATAGTATATCGAATGGGATGGGATTTTTCATCAGCAACATACCTGGAACTTCAACCTACTATATACCAAACTCAGTGCTCACTAACACTATATAAGAAAGTAATGCAAATTATATACATTATCGAAAAATATATCTTAAATCTTTTATTATATAGATATAATATGTCCGTATTGTCTATATACTTAAGTTATTCTTATACGTTGCTATAATCACTGAGTTATGTAGAAGCAAACGCGGAAAATAAAACAATTGTGCGTTTCGGTTTACGTTTCGGGTCAGCATTAAAATTAGAGAAAATGTACTCCGTGAGGCGGTGTACTTGATTCGTGCAAGAGTGTTCGGCACGAAATCCGAACTGCTCAGGTGGTATTAATTTTAAATCTGTAATCGAGACCTGGAGACGGTTCAGAAGGAGCCGCTCGTATAATTTACCTAATGTATCTAACAGGCTGATCGGGCGATAGCTATCGGGAAGCGTAGCTTTTTAGCCGGGCTTGTGTATGCCTATCACTACGGCCTTCTTCCAGGCGGCTGGAAAGTGGCCCTGGGACATGGCCGCATTGAAGATGCAGACCAATAGAGCTATGATGTGGTCAGGAAGGAGTCTCAGCACCTCGTTCCTGATTCCATCGGGACCTGGGGACTTTCTAAGCTTGAGACGCTTTATGGCGGCCGAAACTTCGTCAAAAGTTATCGAGGTTAGGGTATCCGCGGGTGGAGATGCGAGTGCATGCTCTACCGACGACTCGATCGATCCGATATGGACAGCATCAGTATTATCAGTGTTTGGCGAACACTGTTTCTCTAAACTCGCGGCTAGACATTCTGCTTTATCTATACTATCGAACGCGGGAGGCAACCCGGGGCCTCTGTCGAGAGGAGGCATCGGAGTGGCGAGATCTGATTTTAAAGTACGCGTGAGTCTCCAGTACGACAGGTGAGACGGCCGGAGATCCTCCAGAAGCCTGTCCCACTTGTCGCCCCGAACCTCAGAGATACGATTTTTAACTAATTTACGTAACGAACGTAATGGATCGCGGTTCTCTACAGACGGGTAGGCGTCGTGAGCTCGAGTCGCGGCGTTCTTTTCCGTGATCAACGCTTTCACGTCGTCAGGGAGTATAAAGCGGCGATCATTCGCCGCTTGTACCTCTTTCGAGGTCTCTCTGACGGCGGTCTGAAGATAGTCGACCAGGGAATCGATAGCCGAATCCGCGTCGGCTCTAGACGTCAACACGTCTGGGATCCCGTCTAAAATATCAGACGATGGATTTTCTTTAAAATAACGAGCTAAACTAACATAATCAGCCACCCTGACCGACGGAGGGGTGAAATCTGAATCGAAACCTAACTGCAATACTACCGGGCGGTGATCTGAATCAAGTTCGTGTACGACTTGTATGAGTCGTACCCGAAGCGTGATATTTTTTAAAAGAGCTATGTCTAGTACTGACGGGCGACAGTTGTCTTGATAGTGCGTGGGTTCCGGAGGGGCTATGACGTCAAATGCGAGGACCCTACCTAGATTGTCGAGTATCCTCCCGTTACGAGAGGTTCTCGGACTATTCCAGATAACGTTCCCGCAGTTGAGGTCCCCCGCTATAATAACTGAATCTCCTAAGTTGAGCAGCGCTCGTAAATCTGTTTGTAACAACTCTTTGTTCGGCGAGAGGTACGCGGACACTAATACAATGGACGGATGACCGGTCATACTTAGGGAAAAATGATGAGAGTAAATTTTTACAATGCGCGCGCACACCGTCACGAAAAGCCGACACCCTGAAGTTCGTTATAGTCAACATTTTGTATCTTTGTATTAAAACTGTCAATGTATTAAATACATTTTTTCTATAGTTAGTGTCGTTTTTCCCACAAACGTAGAATAAGGCGAAGGATAAAATTTTTTGAAAAGATTTTTATTTTGTTACGCCAAAGAAGTATAACTTCTAACGCGTGTACATAAGTACACAGACACTTTTTTTATGATATACATATTTTAAATTAACAAAATTTAAAGATCTTGAAAAATAACGTACAATATTAGGAATTGTGAAAATTGGATTTAAGTCATTTTGAGATATAACTACTCAGATATGAAAGTAGTTAGCCAAATAATAGATACTGTTATAAATCAAAGCTATCAATCAAAAATAACATGTGTAAATAATATTTGTTAACAAAATAACAAACTGTGAATACACGTGAGGATCATTAATCTATATAACCGGAGGCTTGTTTGTTTGTACATTTGTTAAACGATGATTTGTATGAAAGTAACTATTGTATTTATGTTCGACAAACAGACAGACATTGAACACTGGTTTTAATCTTCATATTTATAATCGATATTATGGACCTAGAGATGGTGGAATCATTTTAAATTTACATAAAAAATATATATAATTGGTAGGTCTTAGCAACCGATAGTGACTTTGTAATCAGCTTGAAAACTGTTTTTGTAGGAAACTTCTTGTTTGAAATTCTGATCGGCAACATTTTTCTGTGACGAAAAATGGTGGGGGTAACACTGTGTCAGATAGAGTATTAAAACACCGGTTCTCGTCCGATCACCGAATTTAAGCAACGTTGGACGCGGTCAGTACTTGAACGGGTGACCGTCTGGAAACACCGCGTGACGTTGACTTTTTGTTATATTTTTTAATTAAGATATTTTCCTATAATACAAAGGTTTCACTTCTATCGTGTGTCTTTACGATACACCCGTTTTTTATTAGTGAAAGAATGATTAGAATCAGACTTGTAGTTCCACAGATTCAATCATAACGATGGTGATGTCTAGAATTAACTTATCTCTGTGCATCCATTTAAAACGTTTGTGACATTTACCTAATATATGACGGTGACGTCGTCGACTGAGATCTCAGCCGGGACGCGGCGAAGTACTACGCGAAGGAGGCGTTCCTCCTCTAGTGCGAAAGTGAAAAAGGCTAACTTCGATTCCCTAAGGAACTTAGTTAGCGCACGATGGTCGCTTATGGCGGGACACTTAATTTGAATGCCCGCCGGAGTGCTAAGGGCGGACGTATAATTAATCTTCAAAAATTTGAGTTTATTCGAGATAGAGGTCCACTGGGACTTATCTTTAATCGTTACAGGGGGAAGTGGGCGGGGCTTCTTAGCCGCTACAGAACCCGATGCATCTGTCTGGGAGAGCGAGACAGAGGAAGAATTGGGCGTGTTTACCCGTGGTCTTACGTTTGCCGGTATAGCCGGCACCCGAACGCCATCTATGTTGGCGCATTTCTCCACCAGGCGTGCGGAACCCTGGTCGGAGTCGGATTAACGCGATCCGCGACGTTTTTTGTATGTGACGGTTTTAAAACCGTCGTCTACATGCGCAGACGGCGCGGGGGTCGCGATTAATTCGGAGGTCGCGGTCGCGGGCGGCTCGTCGGACGTCGCCACGTCGAGCTCCATATCGGAGCCGGCCTCCGAACTGGAGCTCGGTATGGGGATTTCCGAAATCCCCTATCGGCGTCATTTAGCCGTGATTGCGACGAGAGGGCCGCGAAAGAGTTCGCGGTTGCAACTCGGGAGATGTATTGCGTGTTCTCTGAGAACAACGTAATGAAATTGTTGTACGCGGTCGCGACGTCTGCATTCGGACCCTCTGTAGCAGGAAATCGCGGAACCTAGCCAGATGCTCTAGGTCAGCCATCCCGGTGGCTTGAGGGGCGAGGGGGGGGGGCCACGAAACAACCTCCCTGCCTGAGGGGCAGGGGGGCACGCCAAACGTAAGTTATGAGACTATATCGAGTCCGGATTAATAGAGTTGTTTAAATTGAAACAAAAGACGAAAATAATACAAGAAATACGGCCGCGAGACAAGTAAATAAAATGTGTAAATAGACAACAAATAAATAAATAGATAATTAAATAAATAATTGAAAAGTAAATAAATATATAAAGAAATGACTGAAGAATTAAAGAAATACGTAAATAAATAGATAAATAACTAAGTAAACAATTAAGTATACCAAGAAATAAATAAGGAAATAAATAAATACAAAGGAAAGGTCTCACTCAATTCCAAGAAACAGAACGCAGGTGTGCCGGATCGGAACAATGAAAACGAACACTCACGAAGTAATAACTGACGTCACTAAATCACGAGTATCGCGCAGCAAAACGGACAACCATTCCCATTGACGGCCCGATCGGAACTCCAAATTTTGAATTAATTTTGCACAATAACCCAGGTATAAGTATAATGAATGTTTCAAATTTATAGATTTACTTATGGGATGGGTGAACAATGTAGAAACAATAAATGCTAATATAGCGACCAAATTCAAATGATACACACCCATTTATCTCAGTGAGTGTAATTTTTCACACATATATTTGAATTGTAAATGATCACGGACACAATCTTACTGCGGAATATTTTGTACGTTACTTGGTTGTGTATGTTTACAAAATTAAAAAGAGTATAATCGTTAATTATATAATTTATTTGTATGCTGATCTACTAAGCTATATATGAACTGTATACTGGTCTTGAAATAAAAATATACTAAAATGGCTATTGTCTGATGTTATATTTTAACACTTTTCATGCAAAGTTCACATTTCATGTGCATATTTGCACGGATAATCCATTTTTTTTTATATTGCATATAACCCGGTCTCTAATTGTAATTAGTAACAATTGGTATTTTAATTTGAAAATACTTATATTCAAATTTTATGTCAAATACTTATAAACATTATATAATATAAATCTTTTGTTTGTGAGAGACAGTAGTCCAATTCTAAAAATTATTTCAGTAATAGCTATTTTCATCGTTGACACGCGATGTTTTATTGTTATTAAGGTTTTTACCACCATTTTACCATTTTTAAAAGTAAGCACTTCACACAAGAACATTTACCTTGTCAGAATTTTATCTATCTAAATTATCTAATACTTTGACGTTAAGAGTACACATTATGTCATATTATAAGATATGGGAGATATTTTAGTTATTTTATGTGTTTACATGAACTAAATAAGATTACTTATAATAAGACTAATTGCATATTCAAGACATAATGTTAAATATTTGCAAGTCGATATAATTGTTGCTAGAAAATTTTGAAATTGTTATTATTTCGTCCTAGGTAATTTATTTACTACTAGCCGACCCGTGCCCACTTCGTTGGGCGGTAATACGTCAGCGTGGAATGGTTATTTTGCGCTAAAACGCAGCGGAAGCTCTGAAAAGGTAAAAAATACCTCGATTTTGCAACATTCTTCATTGCTGCTCTGCTCCTATGTGTCTTAGCGTGATGATATATAGCCTACAACCTTTCCTGATAAATGAGCTATATAATACTGAAAGAATTTTCCAAATCGGACCAGTAGTTCCTGAGATTATTTTTGCATAGGAAAACAAAATAAACTTTGAAAATGTTTGCGATAGAAACTTACCACGTTACTATGGCAACATATGTATTACTAACGCTAACGAAATCTTTATTTGAACAATTTTGTTTTATGATTATGAAGACTAAGAAGATAATAATGATGGATAAAATAATGTACGACATATTATATAGAAGATTTGGCGCTTATGCCTTTATTGTAACTTGGACAGGGAAGAAAATTGATTAAAGGATATATAAGAAACACCTATATTGACAACTTCAGAATTGGCAGTATGGATTAATTCTTTCGCCTGTCCTATTGAACAAATATTATTACTACTACTAACGAAATCTCTGAAAAGGAAAAAAATTGCC
Source organism: Antheraea pernyi (assembly GCA_015888305.1). Classification (NCBI taxonomy): domain Eukaryota; kingdom Metazoa; phylum Arthropoda; class Insecta; order Lepidoptera; family Saturniidae; genus Antheraea; species Antheraea pernyi. The sequence goes on along the minus strand of MU158733.1, from coordinate 1,010,335 downwards.
GGATTTTGAAACATTCTTCATTGGTGCTCTGCTTCTTGGTTTGGTCATTCCTGCAGAATGGCTAAACGCCGGAAGCAAAAATGTTACCAGGCTTGGGTTGACGCGATGGTGTCAAAGGATGTAAGTACCAGTGCTCTCAAAAAGAAGTATAACTTTGCCACCAGGTCTTTCAAAAGAGCGATTGCCTTAGCAAAGTCCACCTTCATTGGCAGAATTGGTTAGAGACTGGTTCGTCTTCCTTCTGGAACTCGGGCATTCTGGTCTCTCGCCAAAGCCGCCCTAGGGAACTTCAGTCTGCCATCTTTCCCACCATTGCGGAAGGAAGGCATCTCGTTGGCCTATGACGCAAAAGACAAAGCCAAACTTCTTGGCTGCCTTTTAGCGTCGAACTCGACTGTAGATGACAAGGGGAAGTCTCCACCGAACATAGCGCGTTGCAAAAGCTGCATGCCCAATGTGCAGTTTTTGCAGAAACATATACGCAAAAAGCTTTTCGCTATGGCAACAGGAAGTCGAGTGGACCGGATGGAATTCCCGCAATTGTACTAAGGACATGTGCTTCGGAACTGGCTCCAGTTCTTGCGCGTCTTTTTCGGTACTCCTATTGTACAGGCGTAGTGCCAGTATCTTGGAAGTCCGCTTTTGTGCACCCGATCCCAAAAAAAGGTGACCGCTCAGAGCCGTCGAACTATCGGCCAATCGCCATCACTTCCTTGCTTTCCAAAATAATGGAGTCCATTATTAACTGTCAGCTCTTGAAGTACCTAGAAGAGAACCAGCTTATTAGCGACCGTCAATATGGCTTTCGCCAACGTCGCTCAGCTGGTGACCTTCTAGCCTTCCTGACACATCGATGGGCAGAGGCAGTCGAAAGCAAGGGTGAGGCTACAGCCATAAGTTTAGACGTAGCGAAGGCTTGATCGGGTTTGGCACAAAACGCTTCTCTCGAAGCTTACTTCCTTTGGACTTCGCGGGAATTTATGCAATTGGGTATCTAGCTTCCTCACGGGCCGAAGCATAAATGTCGTAGTCGACAGTGCATGCTCCGAAGCCGAAGTACTTGAAGCCTGTGAATGCTGGTGTCTCACAAGGCTGTGTACTATCCCCTACTCTCTTTTTTCTGTATATCAATGATATGTTGCAAGTAAGCAACATTCATTGCTATGCAGACGATAGCACTGGGGATGCTCTATACACTGGCCATGCTAATATTTCCCGGGAACGTGTTGTTGAGTGCCGGAATCAACTTGTGTCTCAAATGGAGACGTCACTTGAACACGTCTCGCATTGGGGTAGACAAAACTTGGTCCATTTTAACCCCACAAAGACACAAGTTTGCGCCTTTACCGCGAAAAAGGCAAAGTTTGACGTAGTTCCTAGCTTTCAGGAAGTTCCCTTAGTCGCCAAGCCCAGTATTGGTATCCTCAGCGTTGACATATCGAGCGACGTTCATTTTGGCGGTAATTTGGAAAGCAAAGCATTGTTGGTCTCCAAAAAACTAGGTGTTCTTAATAATAGGGCAAGACAGTATTTCACACCAGAACCTCGTTTACTACTTTATAAGGTGCAAGTCCGCCCACACATGGAATACTGTTCTCATCTTTGGGCTGGAGCGCCTCAATATCAGCTGCTTCCGTTTGACCGCATCCAATGCAGAGCGGCTCGAATCGTCGGCGACGTGATAATATCCGATCGGCTCGACTCATTGGCACTGCGTCGGGACATCTCGTCTCTTTGCGTTCTTTATCGCACTTATCACGGCGAGTGTTCAGAGGAGTTGTTTGGACTTATCCCTGCCGCTAATTTCCACCATCGTACTACCCGCCAAAAACTAAAATTTCATCCACACCACATGGATGAGTGGAGGTCTAACACGGTGGGGTTTTCAAGGTCGTTTCTGCCTCGCACTGCGACCTTGTGGGATCGACTCCAAGCGGCGGTATTTCCAAACAATTATGAAATGCAAACCTTTAAGAAACGAGCGTTTACTTCTATAAAAGGCCGGCAACGCACTTGTGACTCCCCTTGTGTTGCTAGTGTCTATGGACGGCGGTGATCACTTACCATCGGGTGACCCATCTGTTCGTTTGTCTCCGATAATATATATAAAAAAAAGAATTATTAAAGACTAAGATTCAGGAATTCAGTATCTCTCTCTGCTCTCTCAATATATTCTTGATCATTCAATGATTGTCCAAAAAAACTTAGATAAGCTGGATTTAGCAAAAGACCAACATAATTTAAACATTAGAAACAGCAACAAAATAGTAATTCCATGCTTCAGGTTCACTAAGACCAAAACCTGTATTTTAAGTAATACTGTCAAGTTTTATATCAAAGTCCCAAACATAGTACCGACTACCTGTAACCGCAGTTCCGCACGCGTTTTTTAAATTATAATAAAGAATTATAAAATTGTGAGACCATGTACAATTGTAGAAATGCTCTTTAAAACAAATGTAAGTACTACACGCACGCCACTTACAGTAACATGTAACGTATACATTAGATATACAAATACTAATAGTATTTTAAATGAGGTTTAACATCAGCAATATTGGCGGGTCGCGTTTCGGGATCAGCCTGTGCATATCCAGCTTTAGCAGGCCGGCATGACGGCGGCGACCGACGATAGATAGTGTGTCGCTGGGTATTCGCCATTGTTTTTGGATTGTACTGTGCTTATCATCAGGCATAGTGCAGTCATTTTGCAGTGCTACAATAATTAAAAAAAAAAACATACTTGGTACCTTAACCCACCATATAACTACCTCAGTGCTCACTTACACTGTATAAGGAACTAATGAAAAAATGACTTAAAGACGCGCTCCCAAAAAATGCTCGGAATCAAAAAATCGAGTATACTTATTGTTTATCAGAACATGGTCTCTCAAGTCTTGTTTATAATGAAACGAATTATTTGATGAAAAGTCTATCAAAGCTAGAGATGCAAAGTTTGTCGGTGGAATTAGGGTTCGTTTTACATAAATACCATCATATGCTACCCGTTGTGCTACAGCTAGTACAACTTCCAATTTAGGCGTTTTGTAGTATGTTGTTCACAGAATTATTTTTGATATAGAAGCAAACGCTAATTTAAAAATTCTCCTATCTATATGTCTGAGCGCATACTCAATGTTTGTAGCTAATATCTACATGTACTAAAATTCAGTTATCACGACATAGTTACTCACCTAGCCCATGAGGAATTAAACATTAAACAGACACTATGATACTTTTCAGCGTAAACTCTATATTTCTAGCTACTAGATACGCATCTAGCCCATGAGAAATGAAACTGTTATCCGAAACTGTGAGACTAAACATCTGAACCCAACCCTGATGTTTGTAGCTACTATGATACCTGATGATATGATATCATGATACAGCTACTCATCTGATCTATAAAATGAAACGTTGATCTGACTCTATGAGACTAGACCTCTGATTGCACAGTTGATGTTTCTAGTGATTATCAGTACTAAAATTATGTTATCACGATACAGCTACTCACTTGGTCTATGAGAAATGATACTCTCATCTGATACGACAAGGCTCAACCTCACAGCGCAAGCTGTTTCTATTATTATCAATATTAAAATTCTTTTATCACGAAACAGCTCTCATCTGGTCCTTAAGATATGAAACATTTAGCTGACACTATAACACTAAGCCTTTGAGTGCTCGATGTTTCTAACTATTATCTATACTATTGATATATTATATTTAGTTATCATAAATACTGTCTTCATCAAACTTAAAAAAATTTAAACCTTGCTCCTACACTGGGAGACTAAACATCTAAGCACAAACTTGATGTTTCTAGCTATTATCTAGAGTACGATGCAGTTACCACAATACTAAGTACTCTTCTTAAGAATGTTGAGAAATTATACCTTGATCGGGCACGAAGGGGCACTTGTAGTGTTCTTACAATAATCATGATATAACTAGTTCTGCAAACTAAAAACAAAACAGAGCTTGCAAACTGCAAACAAAAAAGAGAAGATGGTCACCTATAAGATAAACCTTCTAATGGGAAGATTAGTAATAGCAAGGATCGCATGTACTGGTTGTGACATTGGTCTACATCTTTACGGTACTGCGAAGGTAAGAAATTTGCGAAATTTTTAGTTCGTGCCTAGATACGGGATACCGTAAAACTATAGCTCCTATAGCTATAGCCCCGTGCGTGGGTGTGTTACGTAAAAGAGAGGATGGGATGGGATGGGATTAAATAGAATAGCTCTTCAGATGATTCACTATGATGTAGGCAGTAGAAAATGCTCACTAAGGTAATGCCCCTACACAACTGAAGCGGCTCTATAAACTCGATAATGTCTGCATCACTAATAATACGGTCAGTCCGTCTTTATAACCTGTCCAAGGCATCCAGAAGGTACTTTGCGTAATCGCCCAGAGCTACGAACAGTAGTACATGTTAGGACAAACTTCTGCCTTATATAGGAGATATAGCTAATCAGGCGTAAAAAATCGTTGCACCCTGTTTAGGTTCTGAGTCACTGAGATGCAGTGGAGATCACACTCCCGATGTAATACCTGGGATTGAGGTCGCTGCGAACATCTATACATCTTAGATATTGAGAAAGTCTCGCAATGCGAGCCAGACGTTTTGAAAAGCAGGAATAGGAGTAAGCGGGGATCTTTGGCAGGAAAGCGCACACATCTGTGTTTTGTTGGCATTATATTCCACAAATTGACAACAACCATTGATATGCGACGCAAGGATTGGTGGCACCCTATGACAAGTTCATGTCGTCTCTTTTCTGTTGCTCTCCGACTGCAAACAGGCTTGCTGTAATAATACCTGTAGTGCTGCCACCTGTATAACAATTGATTTGGCTCGAAGGGAACATATTATTGATATGCAGAAGAAACAAAGCGAAAGTACAGAGCCTTTAAAAACTCTCGCATTTACTGATATGAACTGCAAATCACGTCCTTCCACAAGGACACGAATTCCGCGCTCATATAGAAAGTCAAAGATCCATTACTAATAAAATTTCTGTATAAGAAAATTGTTATTTGATTCTAAGCATTATACGGGAAACTAGGGGTGGCTAAGAAGTGTATTTTACATAACATTGTCAAATAGAAACTGTTATGTAAATATGTAATTGATAAATTATACTTTTTGCACATATATTTATTTGACAACGAAGATTATATTGATTTTAGTGTATAAAAAATGTAATGCAGTTTTACGTTGCTTTAATTATGCATTTGTTTTCATAAAATAATACATTTTGCAGAACCTTCTGTTGATTCCATTTTTAATCGAGCATTGTATTTAATTTCCCTCAAGACAAAATCGTATATCTATATTTTTCTATATATAAATAGGCAGAGGCAGAACAGTTAAGTATACAATTTTTTTTTAACCGATTTTCTTTTTATTTTAGTAGGTATTGACGACCCTTAATGTTATAGTAAAAGTTGGAAATAGTCTTTTTTCTTTTATTTTTGATACTTCACGATCTTATTTATTCAACACAGTTAATAGAAAAAGATTTAATCTCTTATTATGGTCGAATTTCGACCATTAGTAAAAGTTGAACGACAATGTCGCTTAGAACATTCTTGACATATTCGACCCATGATATTATAAAGTTCATTATGGAATTATGCGATTAAATGTTCACATTTTCATTATGTACTGCATAATTTTTTTTTTCTTATTTATACTAATAATATAAGGCTGAAGAGTTTGTTTGTGTGAACGCGCCAATCTCAGGAACTACTGGTCCGATTTGAAAAGTTATTTCAGTGTTAGATGGTCCATTTATTGATGAAGGCTATAGGTATCATCGCGCTAAGACCGTTAGGAGGGAAGCACCAATGAAGAATGTTTCATAATCGGGGTTAACGTACGTATTATTTCAATATATTTTCACGTTCTACGTAAATAAAGTCATAGGTTAAAGTTAGCGTTAGCCCAAAGTAACTATTGCACGCCAACGAAATCGCGGGTTGAAACTAGTATTACATAAGATCATTTAAATATTATCATGGCAAAAAAATTCACAAAATGATTAATTCCTAATTTCAAAACTTTGAAGCACATTTTAGCTAAACTTCCATTTAATCAATTCTCCCTTGAATCAATAATACAGAACTAGTGGGCGCCCAGTGGTCGACATTCGACCATAGTTCATTGATTTTTTAAAGTTGAATGTAGAATGAAAAAGGGTAATTGGAACGTAAGAGTAAAATAATACATACAGTCGAGCATAGCAACCTCCTTCACAACCTTTTTTGAAGTCCTTTATTGACAGATGTCAAAATGTCTTTTTTATTTACATGTGTGTATACGTTGTGTAAAATTGAAGCAGTAGTGTGAGTAATGCATATTTTAATTAATTTAATGTACTTCTAATGCATTTTATATAAAATAAATAGCTTTATGCACTTCTCCTCCATATAAACTTTAATTATGCCAAGTTACACGTTCATCCGTCCGCGCATTTCTTTCAAAAAGGGATACAAAGTTTGGGCTTCACATATTAATATATAGATAATGTCCACTAAATTTTTCTGTATTAATTTATATATTTAATATTAATGTGAAGACTGAAGTCATATTTTTACATGACCTATGTGGGCTAATTAACTAAGGTGTATTTAATAAAACTTTCATCCTTAAAAAATGAGTACTTCCACATGCGATATAAGATGTTTAGTGATTCTTTAAAAATAAAACACAAATACGTATCCATTAATACAGATTTATTTTTAATACTGTAACAAAACAACCAGTTTATGATTATCTAAAACCTATATAGGTATATATCACTATATCAAGTTTTAATATTTCGTAATAGGAATGGTTTCCTTTGTCATAAACAGTTCGCTAATTTCACAATATATGGCTATAATAAAACCATTATCACAAACAGATGGATAGAATACATCCAAATTGACAAATTTGGTAATAAGTTGTTTAATTAGGTATTAAATACATAGTGATTTAATTAATGCTAAATAAAATTATTTTTAGTTCATTTCTGAACATAAATCACTGTATCCCTGAAGTCTAAATGTGCTGGCCTTACACTAAAAATGATCATTTTACTTGTCAGATCTACCTCCGACAATTTACATTATACACTTATCTAATACAGAATGACAATCGCATCATACCAGGCAAAAAGGTCTGGCATTAACGACAATTATTCTATTTTCTATCATATTATAAAATACACTACACTCTTTAGTCAAATTAACTTAGTATATAATAATGACATAGTAATCAGAATCTAAACATACAAAGGAACATTACTGTAAGAGCCACTCCATTGCATCTTAATTTTATGAATCTGTTATAGTGTATCTAAGATACACTATATTTTAAATAATCATACTTGATTATATACTGAATACAGTGACGGTATATTTAGTATTTTCTTGAAATGCTTCAGAGTAACCCTATGAAATACCAATTAATATAATTACTAGTATTTGTTAACTCAAATGTATGCTTGTTAACGTATGACTGAGAATAATAAGTTTATAGCTTTTTGGTTTCAAAAGTAATACCGTTTTACAAAATACATCCAGTCTTTAAAATTTGGTAAATATTTATGCAATATTTTATTCGAGTAACAATTACCCATGTCGTAATTTGAGTTTATTTATACTACTTGTTTTCTCACTAAAATTACGTTACACGTTAATGAAGACACCTAAATGTAATTACGAATTAAATGCTTCATGTTCTAAAAAAAGCTCAATATGAATTAATAATACTAAAAGCAAGTAGATTTTTGGTAATGGAAATGCTAAATCATTATCACTACAAAACCCTTAAAACTAGTTTTTCTTTTATCTTTTTTTTTGTTGGTACTAGGGGTGCTAGTGATACATAAAAAAACCGTATAGAAAAATCCGAAAATCAATGTTTAACTTGTCAAAAAATGTTAGTTCCAGCCGCTAATCGAACCCGGGAACCATAACTCATATAGGGTTAATGAACAAAACTTAAATGTTAGCATTTTTATATGTTAAGATAATACTTTATTTTTTAACAAACAATATTAATTTCCAACAGTATATAACATTTGATTCAATATTTTTTAACCTACACTTGTATCACAATTCGATAACGCACTAGAAAAATCTCACAATTGTATACCGTTACATTTAACTACGTCGCGTAAAACCTATACATGGCTACAGAGTTCAGGGTAATACCGTAAATAATCAAAATACAAAATAAACAATGTTGTGTATCAACTATTTTTTAGGAAAATTACACGTGAAACACAAAATATCTATTGATTATTTAACTAAAGTAAAAAAACACCAGAAGTTAAAAAAAATTAAAAGCAGTATTAATATAATGTAGGTATAGTGTTTTTAAACTCAACTATATTTTTATAGAGCCTTAGAAATTACGAAATGAATTTACGTATGAGATTTAATCTTCACCGTGTATTATTCCCAAAATGCTAACATAAGATCCCGTCAAAAATCCAAGAATACCAAATGAGATCATAAAGATGTTCTTCCACAATACCCAATTAAAACGTCCGAGTCCATTGGGACGATCCCAGAAAGTGACAGTTTCGATAACAGCCGGAAATATCAATCCCAGGAAGGACAGGCAAACAGCACCGACCAACGAGATGAAGGGACCAAGATCAGGAATCGCAATAGCGGTGCATACTGTCAAAACGATAATTCCAATTCTAATGCTGTATTCGGCCAGATTCTTTTTCGCGCCAAACCAGTGACGAACGTTCTTCCAGATTATCTCCATTGGGACGTAAAATTGCAGGCTGTATGTGAAAAATATAGCAACGGCAATCATCAATTTCACGCATTGCCCCAGTCTGAAAAAGAAACAATCATATTATTCGAATAATGGTCTGATTATATTGACACGGATATGGAGTAAAATTGCATAAATAATTCAGTAATAAAAAATTATACACAATTTCATTATTCTTGAGAACATTTCTTTTATCTAATAATTTGTTTTTAATGTTATAAATGACTAGACACCGCGTTACGTCGCCATGAGACAAATGACGTCTATACGACCAAACTTTGTTGACTATAGTGTGCGTAAAGACGTTGTTGTATATACATTTGTATCTGTGTACCATTTAGAAATATCAGCTTCAAACATTTTCCGTTTAAACTTAGAAATTTATTGTTAATAAAATTAAGAAGAAAGTCACATGAAATAAAATAACGGTGTCTTTAAATGAAGTGGAACATTTTCTGGTGGGGAGTCATTTCGTTACAGATTAATGACATGACATGACATGAAGGCTATGTTAAGCCTTATGTGATACGGGAGTTACGATGAGTATGTGGTGGTGCGGGAAGGTGGTCACAGGAACTCGACTTTGACTCAATGTAAAACTGTCGCGATTGTGCTACTTAGATTTGCTTCCACGAGTACTTAGTTGATAGTGGCTATGTAAACAGTCAATTGCACACAAGCTATACGGTTTTATATTATTATTATAAGAAGTTTTTGTGACTACTTTCCGACTACATATTGATTAGCCATTGTCATCTAAGTACTAGTCGAGAAGTACCTAACGAGCACAATCTCGATGGTTTTACGTTAAGGTACAGTGGAGTTCTTGTGAAAATTAAATACTCGTCGAAACAAATGTAGCGAAAATTTTCGATATTAAACCACTGTGGAGTTTCTGTCATCACGGCTTCAACATAACACTCTACACTCTGATCAGTCTTATGCATGTAATTTCAACCCATATTCTTATGTATAGTTCGATATAAGTTTCTCATGATTACGACCAATTGTATTAACTTTCAATAATAGTCAGTGGAAAATCTAAGGCAATTATAATAAAAACACTGACAAAAAATAGCGTTTTGCGATAAATGAAATAATCATAGTTATTGAAATAAAGGTGACTTATAGGTATTAAATCGCAATTAATACTAATGTAATCTTTTTGTCCTTATTGGTATTAAGTAATTCGTTTTAGGGAAATACCGCTGCATAAAACCACATTATACAAAATAATTGCAGGAGCAAAATGAGTCTACTTTTGTATACATAATTCTTCTGTCCGTGTGTGACTGAACTCCTTCTAAGTGTCGGGACAGATTTTGATGAATTTTTTGGATGTTCAGGTGGCTTCAACAATAGTTTAGATTAATAATTGGAAGAGGTAGGTGGCGCTGCGGTTGAATTTTAGGATCTTTTTGATTATCAAGGCAGGACAATGTCCACCGGACCCGCTAGTACTCTATAAAGTGCTAAATGGACTGACAGCGGTTCAATACGAATCATCTATACTAATATTATAAAGAGGTAAAGTTTGTGATGTTGTGAGTTTGTGACGCTGTAGGGGGTAATCTCAGGAACTACTTGTATGATTTGAAAAATTATTTCAGTGTTATATTGCTCATTTATCGAGGAAGGTTATAGGCTATATATCATCACGCTAAGACCAATAGGAGAGGAGCACCAATGAAGAATGTTTCTTCATTAGCCAAAGTAACTATTCCACGCGGAAGATTATAATTTTACATGCCTTGTATTAGTACCGTTTAGAATTGTCGGACTAGAAATCCAATTGTTTATATAATGAAAGTTATATATATTTACTTATGTTCACAAAATATTGTTGTAAATTATACGAAGGACCAGTTGACTATTGTATTAATTACAAATATTGTGTCCATACTCATGAATTTTTACATTATATAATTTATAAGATAAATACTTACATGTCTTTTTCAGGTAGATTCAATGTTATGCTGCTCTTTGTAGCATCACCATACTTCAAATATCCAAAGAAACCAACAAATGCATACAGAGAAACAACAAAGAACATTCCAAAGTTCAGTACTCCAGGGCATCCGATGAAATGTGTAGGGGTCTTCATGTTATTCTCGAGGGGCATTACAACACCGATGCCTTCAAGAGCAAATATAGCGGTACCGAAGAAAGTCGGCAAATGTTGAAATCCAGCGAATGGTGCACGATCGCTTGTACTAGGAATATCTTGGAATAGATAATAGAAAGTGATCCCCATTCCAGTGCCGACTAACAGATTAGCAATCATAGAGAAGGGTGCCAAGTATTTGAGATTCCTAATCAGATTCATCAAGATTAGAAAGGGTAGCAGTACAGCCATATACACCCGGATATCGATATCGTGCCAGGTACTACCCTCTGTATAGTAGTTCGCCACTTGACTCACGTTTTTGGCAATAAATACAATATATACGCAGCAACAGCCGAGCAAATCTACCACCAGGAACCAGTTAACCATAGCTCTAAAACAATAAAATATTATTATTATAATATACATTTATAATATGCACTACATATCATAAAGCTAAATCCTCTGCCGCGTCTGTCTGTCTGTTCGCCATAAACTCAAAACCTACTGAAGGGATTTTCATGAGGTTTTCACCAGTAGATAGATTAATCTATTAATAGATAGAGTGATTCTCGAGGAAGGTTTAGGTATGTTGAAAGATGGGAGGTAGTCCGGTGAAGCTGTTAAGACCTTGCTTGGTTAACAGCGTAGTCAGTTCGAATAAAAAAATTGAAAGATGGGAGCTTGCGTCGAAATACTACCTTAATCACTTTGAGATATAAGAAAACAATCAAGTTAATAAACGACGCAGACAAAGTTGCAGGCATCAGCTAGTTGAATAATAAAATAATGCTAAAATAATGGTAATGCTTATTATATATATTAATGAATTTTTAATTGAATCAAAAACCGTGACAACGTATTTTTAAGAAGTACTAGCTATGTCCGCGGCTCTGTACGTGTTAATGTAGATTTTATCTTTCTCGGAACCAGTACTTTTTCTGTATGAAAAGAACCCAATGTCCTCTTTTGTACTCCTAATAATGTGTAGACAAGATTTCACGAGAATCGGTTGAGTAATGAAGGCTTAAAAACGTAACAAACAAACAAATTTAAATTCGCATTTATAATATAAGTAAGAATGTTGCTATTGTTGATAACTTACAATGGATTAAAAAAGTCTAACCATGTTATTTTACGACTGCAGACAGATCTTATTAAGTGGAATGGATTGGATATTGTTAGTTCCTACTTAGCTAAGTAACAAATGATAATAAGAATATATTAATAAGCTTAATATTATGTGAATGGCTTAATACTTACTTAGCGAGTCTAGAAAATTTATGAACTGCAGGTGGACCAGATAAAAAAGCAGCTTCAGCAGTCTCAGCGAAACCGAGCGATGGTTTTTGCATTCGCCTGCATAGTTCATGAGCAGTCTTCACTAAAACATGCACGCAGTAAGTGCAAATCCCACCGACAACAAAGGTAGCAATCAGACCGAAATATAACCCAGCGTTGTGAAATGCCATTGGCATGGCCAGAATACCGCTTCCGAGTGATCCTTTCAGTAAATGAATGAGAGTGTCCATGTCCCTGGAATTTTAATATGAATACAATGTTAACCAATTATTATTTTGATCTATATATAACAAATTAAAGCCAAATATACTGAATATTTACTTTATTCTTTAAAAATTATACGTATAGTTCCCATTAATTCGGAAGACATACTTAAACTGATTTTGAGTGTATTTGTTTTTAGGAAAAGCAAACGGGTATGCAGTTCACATTGTTATGAGTATGTATGTATCATTGTAGTTATTGATAGTTAAATTATGTCAATGTGACAAGTTCCTAATGGGTGTCATCAAGGACTACGTATTCTCCAATCATATCTTCTAATAGCGAGCATAGCAAATTAAAGGTGGTTGAGCTACGCTGACGCTATTGCTGGTTTCAGCATGAATGGGTCGGCTCGCCCGGCGTACTACCACCCGATCCACAGAAACACTGCCGTGAAGTAACAGTGCTTGCATTGTTGCGTTTCGTTCCATCAGTGAGAGCGCCGGATACCCACCTCCCCTCCCCCGCACTCCTATTTCCCTTCCCCCAAAACAGGCTGGCAAAGACTTTCGACCCCTCTGGTGTTGCAAGTGTCTATGGACGGTGGTGATCACTTAACATCAGGTGACCCACGTGTTCGTTCACCTCCTATGATATAAAAAAGCACTCAGATTTTAGGTTAGAAATAGCTTGAGTATTTGAGCTATTCTATCAGAACCTGTCACAGGTTTACTGTTCCAAAACTTCAATTGTTTTTAGGTATTTTAACAAATATTGTATCGCTTAGAGCATACTCACGATGTGGGATGCGCTAATTTCCTGTGCTCGAAAGGGTTATAATCTTCGTCTGCCTCAATATCTCGCCCTGGTATCTCCATAAGAGGTAAAGTGGACCCGGCCTGTTGCTCCACAGGGATGTCATTTGGATCAACTTTATACCTGCGAATATTCCCAAGACACTGGTATAAATAATCACTTACACTGAACACTATGTATAAATTACAATGAAGTGAATAAGTTAGAAGTGAATTTTAAAGTGTAACTGGTGTAAATGGAATTAAAGCCTACTTTTATAAATGTAGCATTAACACAGAAAGCGTAACGTATCAAGCTAATATGAATCGAACGAGTAAATCAATGTGTTGACGCGAACATGAAGAAAATGTAGAAATTAATTGGGGTTTGTTATAAGTGTGTTGGGGTTTCTTATAAGTGTGCAAAGATTTAATTGTGGACATCTATAATATTGATATACTACAATGTCAACTTTAGACTGTCATGTGAATGTTTTCGTGTAAAGTGTAATGTGATACATTAATTATGGTCTCCAAAAAATAACACAGTTATCAAATACTAAACTCTTGTGCGCTTCACTCTGTTAAGATTTGGTATTTACAAATATGTGTGGCTCAACAGATAAATTTAATACAGCTTTACGTTGTATCAATAAATTTATAGTATATGGATTAATTTCGAAAGTCACATGTTTCATATCAACGTAGAAATTATTATATAAGTGAATAAAGTGGGTAATTGAGAGTATAAACTATTGTCAAAAATGAGCGCGAGATCATAAAGCTAAATTAAATTTGTACAAATCATCAGTTTTCTAGCCAATCCCGAACCTGAACAGAGATGACGCTCGAGAACCCACCGTTGGCCCTATGCAGAAGCAACGTCCACGGCACTGGGCACTCTTCGTACTTGTTTTGGAATATTACTATTATTAAACAAATAATTATATTGAATGCAATAAAATTGAAACCATAAAAATGGAATGATGTACCGGTGTATGAGTCCATTGCAAGGTCGTCGACGAACGACTTTAAATCTCGTGGAAACAGCACACGTCTTCCCGGATCATCTCCGTACGGCGACGAGCATTATTAACTCGGTAAAAGGAGCAAATACTTAACAGTCAACATACAATATAAAATACCACGACAAAAATAAAAATCAATAAACAAATCGCTAGATCCGTATTTTTTTCAAACCTCCTAAATGTTTTCTATATATTTACTGATATTAAATATCTACTAATTTTTTTCTTTTCGATTTCCTGTTGAGCAAAAATATCAATATTATTAGTTAAGTAAAATCTTGCGAATATATATTTAACAATTGAAATCATTTTGCACAAAAAAAACAGGTGAAGCTATGAATGATGATTTATGTTGTTTTAATTTGTAATTCATTAAGCAAAAACAAAATCAATTTGATATGTACGGCGTCAGTTATTATTTACATCACATGAAGGCACTCAGAGCTAGGTAGATGGTTATCGTTGTAATGATTTCTACGGTACATATTATACTGAAAGTATATCACTTACTTGACCATAACGACATCGGATAGGTCATTTTTAACTCCTTTTCTCTTCGGATCATATTCGGCAATCATTGGCCGCATTTGAGGTTTCTGGAAAAAAACATAAAATAATTAATATGATAAAATAACATGGTAGACTTAAAACATCACAAAGAGTTTATATAAAAGAAAGTGTAATTTTCATCTAGCAATTTTATAGTATAACATATACAAATCAATAAAAAATGTCATCTTTAAAGAACTCATATGTTGTGTGTTTTTGCGTTGTCTATATGTTCAGATCAGTTTCAATGACGCCGCCTTGACGTTTCTATTTGGCAACGTAAACAGGGGCTCGGTCAACCCATGTATCACCACGTGACCACGCTTTGCTATTTTCGTAGTAAGTGTATAAATAGCTATCGAACATACTAACTAGTACTGAGACTCGCAGGATCCGCGTACTTCCTACATAATAATCCAAAAATATATAAAATTATACTACCGTTAATCGTTTATTTCATTTTGAAAATCATACCTTTTATTTTTATATTGTAAGGACTTCATACGAAATTATGTATATTAAAGTCGTTAATACCTCACTCAACCCCTTTTAGTGAGTCATTCAAGGTAACGCGTATTGTTCGTGCAAAATCCCCCTTTTATTATTATTTAAGTCTAGTTTTGTTGCATAGGTTGGTATGAGCCGATCTTTAAAATGCGATTGGGCATGTGTTGTAACTCCATTGCCGCCAATTGTATGCTGAACTGGTTACGAATAATAAATTGGTACTAACCAGTTACAGCAACAATGAGTTCTTCTATTGTTTGATTTATAATGGAATAATATATTTACGTCCGAGAAATTTTGTTAGGTTAGCGTCAAATATACTCACCTTTTTTTATTAATTCTTGATGTTATGTTTAGAACATTTTAAAACCCAGTAATTTTTTTCAAACAGTTCAATTATTATAATGCAATTAAACGTTTCTTGAATACATTAATTAAACCTAACATGTGTCTATACCTTAACGTATTTATCTACCACATCCAATAATTATAAAATATATGCTCCAAATAACGAACTAAAAGGCAATATATATTATTGTAGTAAAAAGAATGGAATATTTATGACTGATTCCGATTCGGAAATTTCACAGCAATTAACACCCCACGCGACCTTATTTGTCGAACCATCATTGTCATTGAATTCACTGGCGCCTTGATTATTTCAATACATAATTTACTGAGTTTTATATTTGCTTTTACATTCAAGATTCTAAAGTCGATAAGTTTGTCGAAAAAAGTCGAAAAACCTTTTTGTATAGAACCGACTTATAAAAAAAATACATTATCAATACATATCATAGAACAAAGTACATTACCACGTCTGTCTGTCTGTTCGCTATAAACACAAAAACTACTGAACGAATTTTCATGCGGTTATCACCAGTAGGCAAAATGATTCATGAGGAAAGATTAGGTACCTACATATTTTGTTAAGGTTTTTTTATATTAAGGCGGGACAACGTCCGCCGGCCCCGCTAGTTTATTGTATATCTATTTATTATTTAACCGATTGTTTTAACTGAAAGTATGTGAAGTAATAAAACACAAATTCATTATTAGATAAAAACTGTGTTGATGACGGTGCTAATATTTATTGTTTCATAGTCGCAAACGAGTCTCAGATTATACTAAAATGTGATAATAAATGATAGAAAAGTAAAAAGAAAGAAGATGTAAAAGGAAACGAATAGGGAAATAATCTATACTGATATTATAAAGAGGTAAAGTTTGGGAGTTTGTGACGTTGTAGGGAGTAATATCTGGATCTACCAAACCGATTTTGAAAATTATTTTACCAATAGAAAGCCACGTTATTTGTGAGTGTCATAGACTATATATTAACTCGAAGAACGTAAAGACTCTTTTGTGTTATTCGGATATGTAAAGTAAGTCAGAGAAAAAACGATCGAACGAAAACGTTTCTTACGAACGCTGCCTTGACGATTAGAGATGTATGATTGAGTTCCACAGAAAAGTTGTAGAGCTTGATAATGCCTCCAAAAAGTCACCGACAGCGTATGTCTAACTTTTATATTTAAGTCACAAAAAATAGTTTATTATAAACTAGCGGGCCCGGCCGACGTTGTCCCGCCCTGAGTATAAAAAAATCCTTGACAAATTATATACCAAAACGTTCCTCATGAATCATTTTATCCACTGGCGAAAACCGCTTGAAAATCCGTTCAGTAGCTTTTGAGTTTATCGCGAACAGACAGACAGACAGACGCGGTAGGGGACTTTGTTTTATACTATGTAATGATGTTTACCACCCAACGAAGTGGGTACGGATCAGCTAATAAGTAATATATAATTACACAAACTGTATGTGCTTGTTTGCATGCAGGTAAATAATAGTGGAGAATTAATTATACTTATGGTTCTAAATAATATACTTGGAGTGTACAATAGTTTAAACAAGTCCGTAAAGGAACTGTATTAACGTCGAGTGGAAGAAAATACAATATAGCGTTCCTGATATGTTTTACGAATCATTACAAAAATCTGCATTGTCACGGACTATCTTTTTTTATAGGCGGCAAACGAACATGTGGGTCACCTGATGTTAAAGGATCACCACCGTCCATGGACACTAACAACACCAGAGGAGTCGCAAGTGCGTTGCCACCCTTTGGGGGGAAGGGTTAGGGGAGGGAGAGGGAAGGAGAGGGGAGGAGAGGTGGGCCACCGGCGCTCTCACTGACCGAACGAAACACAACAATGCGAACACTGTTACTTCACGTCGATTTTCTGTGAGAGGGTGGTACTACCCCGGGCGAGCCGACCCATTCATGCTGAAACCAGTAATACTTTCAGCGTGGCTATACCACCATCTATCTGCACTAAGGTAAAGAACTGAGGAGTTATACTATCAAAACAATCTCTCTCTCTTTGTATTTAGAATTCGTGATCTCGTTTGTCACGTTGTTGTCACAAACGAACGTCTGTGACAATATTTACAACAAACATAACGTGTAAATAATGATCATACCACATAATATAGAATACAAACCAGTGGCGATTAACTACTATATCATATTCGTCACGAATATCTAACAATTTGCACTTATGAAGCGTGATGATGATATGAGAGTTATTCGCTGATGACAAACTTATGCGCAATAAACACTTAAATTAGTTTCCAAGGTCTATATTGAAGACGATATTTATTTGCTAACTCTGCTAGACACGCCCCCTGACGTCAATACTGTCAATTAATTAAATACAACACTATTATTCAGGAATCACGATTTACATACAATCTATTATTAGTACATTTAAAATGATAATTGTGATCATAACAATATCAAACTATAAGTGACAAATTAACTAGATTAATAGATTAAACAAAAACCTATGAAGTAAGAATGGTTAGAATTGAATTAACGATATTTAGTATTTTCAAAAAAAAGATATGTACAAGGCTTCCTATAAAATTGATTTCATTTATATAAGTAAACTAGCGGGACCGGCAGACGTTGTCCCGTCCTGACTATAAAAAAATCCTTGACAAATTATATACAAAAACCTTCCTAATTAATCACTTTATCCACTGGTGAAAACTACATGACAATCCGTTCAGTAGTTTTCGAGTTTATCGCGAACAAACAAACAGAGACGCGGTAGGGGACTTTGTTTTATACTATGTAATATTTATAAAATTATTTTTTTCTTATTACCGATTGCTGTTTTTAATATTGCTTATTATAATATTGTATCTCCTGAGGTAGACACCATATTTTTATTACAAAAACGGGCAGTTCGAGCAATATATAATATGGGACCTAGCGAATCATTAAAAACTAAGTTCCAGGAATCCGGTATCTTAACTTCCAATACATTCTTCATAATTTAATGTATGTCCGTAAAAACTTTGAAAAACTGCATTTAGTAAAAGACCAGCATAATCTAAACACTAGAAACTGTAACAAACTGGTCGTCTCATGTTTCAGACTTAGCAAAACCAGTGATCGTTTTTTAGGTAATAGTGTTAGGTTTTACAATAAAGTGTCAAAGCATGTTACCGATTTGCCGGACTGTAAGTTTAAGCGCCACGTCAAGCGGGTTTTGGTGGCAAAAGGCTATTATAGAGTGGATCAATATGTGAACGATGGTGATGTCTGGAATTGACTCGAGTTCTTCTCGATGACTGAATTGTTTACCGAACCGATGATAGTTTTAACGTTCATAAGTGCCTTATTAGGGCTTAAACGGAAAAAAGTGTTTTTGATTTTATCATTTAGTATATTGTAATTTACGGAAATGGTTTTTATTAACTAATGACGTTTCGTGTAAATGATACAAATGAACGCAAGTAACCATTACCAAATCTATAACTTTGTACCATTAACACTTACCTAATCAACTCTTCTTATGGAACTGTGAATACAATTGAACTTATGTTTAGAAATCATACTTCTGCTGCCGTAATAGTGTGAAAATTCACATAACCTGTGAGCTATATCCCCTTAATGTGTTAAATAAATCAATTCTTACTTCCAAAAAAGTATTTTTTTATACATTAAATAAACATATATGTAGGTATTATAAACGTGAATATACGTTTTTTGAATGTTTGTTCATATATCATGCTTACACTACTGGATAAATTGTCATAAATGTGGCATAGAACTAAATGATTTCGTTGAACAGAACATGTAATACTTTTTATCGCCTAACGAAGCGGGCGGATAAGAGCTAATATTTTTATAATACATGCTTAGAAAACGTATTAGGTATCTTTAAAGTTGTTTTGTTTACTATGGTGTTCCAATAGTTATATGTTTTTTGTTTCAAAGTGGTAATTTATTTCTTAGGTTTTGTCATAGTTAACTGCTATATAATTGAAAATAATAACAGGTGGAACATTAATAAACACACATAAAGTATGTCGGTATATCTGAGGAATGTTATATTAAAACGGTTCATGGAGCAAATATAATATTTCAGTTTTAAAACACAAAATACATAGTAGTTGTAAATAATCTGTGCGTGTTTTTAATTATAAGAGTGAGGTAAGTAAGATAAGGTAAGATTAACTATATGAAAGACTTTAAAGATAGGTTCTATAAAGTAATGTACAATAACAATACCATAAACACAATTATTGTACTTCTAAGTTCTTAAATTTCTATTGTTTGTTTATATTTCGTTGAAAAGGTCATTTGGGTGTACAGAATAAAAAAGATGATTGATATCCATAGTTTCATAGTATTTAGAGACCTTGAAACTTAACCGTAGAAATACTATAATCTACTAAGCTATTTAGAAATTATAATGCAGTATAGACGGAGTCAAAAATAGCATTTATATTCAGTATAGCATTACATTCAGTTATGTAACTGAGGCAGGTACAATATTTCTTATGACGATTGTAACTAAAATTGTACCATTTTATTACTTACACATTTTATAACTTGATTAAGTCATTATTCAATAAAAAAAAAGTTAATATTCCCAACGGACTCATAGAAATTTGTATATCGCGAAAAATTACAAATTCTTAATTAAAAATGTTATCAGAGTCTATTACGGTAAAAGCTTAAATCAATTAACAAATTTAAAGCATTCTACAGTCTGATAGTAAAGAATTACTGAGAATCCTTGACAAGCGCACCGAAGCGAGACTTTCCATATTTTTTTATTAACTGTACTTTCTATTCAGCACCTACAAATGAAAAGTAAAGGCTAAATTGCAGTCCTCCAAGAGTTCAATAACACAATATACGCAGCTTGTTAAAGTATTATTTATCAGTGATGGTTACGCTGTAATTTAAAGATCACTTCTTAATAATTCTCACTCGAGAATGCCCATTCGAAGTAAGATAAATACTAAAATTAAAAAAGATAACACCGACTTCAAACAACTAGTCTATAATAATACACCAGAATGTCGTCGACTATAGTCAGGTACCTAGTTTTTGATGGTCAGAAACCCACCAATATCTCAATCACTATACAATTCCTGTTCGAATCTGAGAAGTTTCCTGTTGTATCTTTGAAATCTGAGGTCCAGTGCTAGTGTAATTAAAATGGTACTCCTTTGAATATCTCCTTCATTCAATAATTTCTTCAATTTACCTACTACTTTTTGAAGTGGATTAGAAATTAATAGAACAATACATTTATTTTAGACACTTATATGATGCTTAAAGTAAATCTTTAAAATATTTCGATACATCTAACATTATTTTCAGAAGTCCAGTATGTTTAAATTTATCTTAACAAAGCAATTTCAAGGTCAATGATAAGATTCTAATCAACTTCTCAGATCATGCCTCTGACTATCTGTTCTAACCATATAAGCGATCTTTAATAACAACATAACGTCGTATAATAAAGAAATCCATCTTCATGGAAAAAATGGCGGACGTCTAAAAATAAAATGATGTAGGTAAACAAGTGATTCTTGGGGCTCACCGGGCAATAGGCAAGATATTTTGGATTTCACTGATGCGCGTGGCGCGCCACGGCCATTGATATTGCTTGTAACATACAGTAGCGCACGTGACTGAAAAACTTGATAGTTATATATCAAATTATGTTATCGTGAGTTCATAGCTAATATTTAACAATGTCCATAATGTTTATCCAAGTTAACATCCACGTATAATCATGTTAAGACTAAAAGAGATAGCTACGTAGTACGTCTTCTTCTGAAAACGAGGACAAACTGAATTACATTACATAAATAGCAAATCTATTTATACATAATAGTATTCTATCTTCAATGTCAATTTGTTGTAAAAAATAGAAAGTTTATATTATTTGAAGGAAACTATCACAGGCGAATTAATAACGACTTTGATATGAAGGCCTAAGTATTTCAAAACGTAAATATTTTTCAGTGAACTAAACGAAGTTTACCAAGAAACTGTATTTAAAATTTTTACTATTGCCGAAATACTATCTGTTTATGTAAGTTTAGTATT
This sequence comes from Antheraea pernyi, assembly GCA_015888305.1. Classification (NCBI taxonomy): domain Eukaryota; kingdom Metazoa; phylum Arthropoda; class Insecta; order Lepidoptera; family Saturniidae; genus Antheraea; species Antheraea pernyi. The sequence continues at coordinate 988,628 of MU158733.1, read as the reverse complement.
TTAATATATGTTGCTTTCAAAGATAATCAAAAATATACGAGACTTGTAAGGATAATGGAATATTGGACAGTAAATAAAATTTCAAGTGTTAATTTATTAATGTTGAAAACGTTACTACAGTTATTAATTGCTATAAGAACCGAGATATCTTCTTTACATTGAATGATCTCTCGTGAGCTGCCAAAATGTATACTTTGCACACGTGAGGCGAATCCGTTTAAAAATACCATTATAAACACCCGGTATATTTTTGTAACTTCGTATAAAAATCCAAAATGTGTCTCGTTAGTCATACACGATATTAATCATGATAAGGTTTTTTTCCTGTGAAGTCATGATCGCGATAATGTTTTTTATAGATTTTGATAGTAATTTTATAGATTTTCGTCGATATTCTTGTTTGATGTAGGATAAAAAACCGTTACAACACGAGAGAATATCAAATTTTACCACGAAACTAGAATAATGATCATATTACAATAGATTGATACAAAACTAGCGGGTTTAGAGGTAAAACCTTTCAGGCATTTATTTTAACAGTCAAAGTAGTTTACTTACAATCATAATAATTCAGCAATAACTGATACACTGCTAATCTTCTATATACTTGTATATATATTTAAATACAGTTACTTCGACCCTCAATCACGCCAAACCTATTGGGCGTGTCGGTCTGGAATTATGATCATTCGATGCGGAATTTATCGCATATGGTACTAGGCCACTTATTTTTTTTTGTATTTGATGATCTCTAAACATTTCTTTAAACCCCAGCGAAGCAGGCGGAATCTCCTAATACAATATGCCTAAAAATTAGTAATAAAAATAGACCTATTAATTACGAAAAACGTGTTTGTAAACGCAAGACATATTTATTTATCCTATTAATATGTAAAGCAACTTATTTACTTTTACAGATACTTGTAATTAAAAATAGATCAAATGAACTTGCAAACGATTCGTCTCGCTCAGTATTTCATTGCCCTCCAAATAAAGAGGCGGAGTACGTGGAACTCAAACGAATGGATACTGAATGAACCCTGAAAGAACAATAGAACGGCATGGTCACAGTGATTGAATACAACAACCTTGTCTCACCGGAAGCCAATACTTAGGGCGGTACTATACATTTCATTGATTCCGCATCGTTTAAGTAGGTAATGCAGATTTAATGTTATAATACTGTCTTAGTATTGTCACAAAAATACATTAAATTAATTGACAACCGAATATACGAATTAATTCAGTATATAATATTGCCTACTAACTTGAGTTTCTTAATTGAAGTCCCTTAGTTAAGCAAAAAACTGAGAGTAAATAATACACTTATTACTTTGAAAATTCTAATGTCACTCACTTATCTTATTCTAACGTATAACCGTTTAGTATATGCACGGTGTTGAAATAGACTCTCGGATTTTAAGATCCCGGACTAATTTTGTATTCTTATTGAAGGCAAACTACCAACAATGGGACCAACAAAGATACCAATCCAGTTCAAAGATAAAGCGTGGCAACATTTATGGATATTATGAACGCGATGACTTCGATCACCTCATAAATTAGATCGGAATACATTCCTCCCATGATTTCCTTCATAACTAAAAACGCAAAAAAGTATTCCTGGTCAATCAACAAGATATCAGACTTTTGTAGCAATTATTTTCTACTTAGCGCTACTAGCTACATCCATATTGACTCCGAACATCTAAACAGATTGGAATAAATTGCTACTTTTCTATAATTTGAAAAAAAAAATGTTTAATTGTGAAAATAACTTTGGGTTACTGTTACAGCAACGCTCTAATAAGCGTAACGCTGCCGCTTTCGAGAAATCGCTCGGCTTACACTGATAGTAATTCATTATTTAATACAAGATGACCTACATAAGGGTTAATTTTTTGTCATAGGATTGTAGCTACTTGGCCACGCCTATGTAGATAGATATTTAGTAATTGAAATGTACAGAACATACTAACATCTTGTTATGGTTTTATGTACTCTCTCACAATGTGAGGGTGATGATATATATGTATATATAGTTTATTGATTGAACTAGGCGGAATGGAACTCACTTCTCCTTTTTAATCGTTTATTTATAAGTATATACGCATACTTATCCATACATATCCATATGTTTACTAACTCCACATTAGAAGCTGAATTTTATTAATGCGGCGTAATACAGATTTTTATTTTTATAAAAGATTAATGAAATGTTTACAAATTTTGTTGATAGTTGATGATTAATTGTTAGAGATATTGTCATCAAACACCGCGTGTGTCGACATTGTAAATTTCCGCAATGTAAAATCTATCAAAATCTAGATATTAGACTGTTCGCGGCTTCGCACTCGCTTGTTAGTATGTTTTTTCAATTATTATCTGTTGCATTTACTGTATTAATATTATCCGTGTTTAAAATATCTACACATACCAATTTCTATATATACAGATGAGTGCATAAAGGTGTATAGTAGAGCAAACAACATTTGTCACTGTCGTTTTAAATGAAGGGCGTTCCAATTTTGTCAATCACAACTTCAATAATTAAAACCTTCAATTAATTCATAACGAAGTCATCTGCCGTGAATTATCAAATGAACTTAGTAATACTTGTTACCTATATGTATAAATATTCATACTAAATTATCATATACTAGCGGGCCCTGATTATAAAAAAATCCTTGACAAATTATATACCAAAACGTTCCTCATGAATCACTTTATCCACTGGTGAAAACCGCTTGAAAATACGTTCAGTAGTTTTTGAGTTTATCGCGAACAGACAGACAGACAGACGCGGTAGGGGACTTTGTTTTATACTATGTAATGAAATAAGTTATACTAAATAAATCAATAATTGATTATAATAAAACGTTATCAGTGTTGAGATCATAAATCGATAGTCAGCAACCCATCTAATCATTTCCATGAAAATATCATTATCAAAATGAAATTAGCCGATGTTCAGACAATAACAGCAGAACTCGAACTAAGGAAAACACATGCAATATGAATAACATCATTTTTTTGGCACCGAACAAATGTCATTTTTTACACAAAAATACGCTGCTCAAGACATTGGTCTTGAAAACGAAGATTGTATATTTTTGCATCGACGGTGTTCATTAACAATGAAATTGTATACTGTTACTTGTTTAATTTTAGTTTCTTGTTTTAGGTATTGTAAACAAAACGTAAATCATTTACAATAGAGTCCCTGCAAATAGATCTAGCTGTTTCTCGGGAATTAGATATATTAGCAATGTTTTATTTTTAATCACAATACGGATCTCTGCTTGAAAGTTATATACAGGTAACAGGATAAACTTAACAGGGAAACGATTAGTTGCCAAATGCATCAACCAAAATATGAGTGATGGTAAAAGATATCTTGCAGATAAGATAATACTGTACCATAAAAAAGCACAAGTCATCTTCGAACATACTTAGTTACACGTTCAATGTTTAGAAATAAAATTATTTTGAAACGAATAAAAACAACTTAACCGTGGTACAGCTAAATTGATCAATTAATATATAATAGCACTAGAGTGGAATGCATCATATGTTTTAAGTTCCATTTAACTATATATAAACGTTTATAAGAACAAGCTGATTCCGGCGACTGCATCTGCGTTGTTGATTATCTTAATAATATATTGTATGAACAGAGAAAAAACATCGCTTGCTTAACTTCTCTAATGCAAGAGAACACACATGAACACGTAGTGATTATAAAAATCGCATTTTCTTAATACTTTAAAAGCTTTATATTAAACTAGCGGACCGGTGGAACCAGATCGCAGAGCCACCTACCGGGTCCAATTGTGAATCGAAACCATTCTCGAATCCACTGGAAAATACACAAAAAAATTCATCAAAATCGGTCCAGCCGTTTAGAGGGAGTTCAGACACATATACACAGACAGAAGAATTATATATATGTATAAAGATCACCGTGATAATCTTTAGATAAAGACAAGGCGCCACAGAAATAAAACAGAAAAAAAATTGGTCATAGTATATCTAATAGTGTTTGCGTGATGCGTGCACAACGCCAAATCTCAGCTTATCACGTTATATATATCTATATATATTATAAGAATGTAAATCTAATGTGTCTATAATTTTTCGATTTTCGTAAAAAAAAAAGTGCGTGCGTACAAAGTACACATGTCAGAAGTGAAACTTCTTTGGCGAAATAATTTATAAGTCTTGTTTATATTTATACAAACGAGAAAAAAGAATAAAAAGTTTTTTTATTTATTTAATCTGCGTTTAGTGCAAATGACGTCACTTCCGTTGCATACCAGCGTGACGTTATATCTGTAAAAAATTTACCCTCATGCGCCTAAAGAAGTTTCACTTCAAAAATTGTTACAGGTGTCTAGCAATAAGTAATAGAATACATTTCAATCATTTTTATTAGAAATGTGTTTGTCTTTCTATCTGTCTGTCTGTTTGTATGAACACGCAACACTGCTAAAGTACTGGGTTCATAATAAAACCTCATAAAACATATCCTCAAGAGTAACTTACTTTTTGTTTCATTAAAATCGGTCCACTCTATCAAAAGTTATTGTAATTTTAATGACGACGCGGCGTAAGTACGAGAGAACAGTAGTAAACTGTACTAATATTATAAAGTTGGAGGGTTTGTTTGTTGTTGTAGTAGTCCGGTGAAGCTGTTAAGACCTTACTTGGTCAATAAAGTAGTCAGTTCGAAAAAAAAATGCAGGGTTTGTTTGGTTGAATTCACTAATTTCAGGAATTACTGTTCTGATTTGAAAAATTATTTCAGTGTTAGATAACTGATTTATCGAGGAAGACTATAATATACCTATATATCATATATATATCATCACGCTAAAACCAACAGGAGCGGAGCACCAATGAAGAATGTTTTAAAAATAGGACTTTTATCCTTCTGAGAGCTTCCGTTGCGTGTTAGTGTCAGCCCAAAGTTATTATTTCACGCGGACGAAGTCGCGGGCACAAGTTAGTTTATATATAAGATACTAATAAAAATATGTTTTTTACCTGTTTGGTTATTTGCAATTGCGATGCAAGTGCAACTACTTCAATAAATAATTTACGTAATGCAACTTTATATTTATACTGTATAAATTAATTGTAAGAATACAGTTCAATTCTATATGGTGCTTCCTCATGATGGGCGAACCCAAGGGCTTTATAATCATTATACTCCGTATTGCACGCTCGTTTTGACTGATCGAACACAACGTTATGAGATGATTGGTTGTACACAACTATGTGGAAATGAATTGATTTGACATATAAATAACAGGAACAAGTCGGTTAAACTAACTATAAGTAGAACGCTTAGGGTACAATGTACCTACTTCACAGCTTTATTGTAGCAATTCATGTTCTAATTATTTATTATCATAAACATTTAATAGTTGGAAAAAATTTACAGTAAAGCACATCATTTGGTGTAGACAATTGTCAAAATACATTTAAATGGAGAAAGGATTATAGAACTTTAAAATAACACTTCCTTCCTACAATGAACGAAAACCGTGTGAATTTTAAATTAATATAACGAATATATCATCTTAGATAAATAATTTCATACTATTGTAGGAAGAAACAGGGTTAAATAGAAAAGTTTTAATATCAAATAGATTATAAGGAGAACTATAAAATAACCCTACATGTATTGTAAAAATGTAACTAAAGATTTTGCGGGTTCTAAATTTCATAACAAGTCTTTGTCTTAATTCCATAAGGATATTTTTAAAACGGGATAAAATATAAAACGACGAATACTAAATGCATTTTTGTAGGTGGTAGAGCCACGCTGAAGCTATTACTGGTTTCAACATGAATGGATCGGCTCACTCGGGGTAGTACTACCCTCTCATAGAAAACCGACGTGAAGAAACAGTGTTTGCCCACCTCCCCTCCCCCCTTCCCCTCCCTCCTTTTCCCCCAAACACAGGCTGGCAGCGCACTTTCAACTCCCCTGGTGTTGTTAGTGTCTATGGACGGTGGTGATCACTTAACATCAGGTGACCCACATCTTCGTTGGGCTGCTATGACATTTAAAAAAATACACACGCTCTTCTAATAGACCAGCATAAATATCCATTATACCTTGTCTTAATATGTATGATGTGTACTCATAGATTTTATTAAACATACTAACGGGTTTATAAATGAGAGGTAATAAAAAATTGCCTATGGTCGTAAAAACTATATTATGCAACTTTGTAAATATAAGTACATACTATATGAAATTATTTATCATTGGGACGAACAAAGCCAGTTGTAAATAACAGGTAGCCAAAACTTATATTAACTTTAAAAAAAACGCTCAAATTCCAGAAGCGAAATTTATCATAGTTTTATTTAAAGGTAAAAAAACAACATAATACTTTTTTGTATAATAAGTACTGTGTAATACGGGTATCTGTAAATCCTTGTCGAAGTATTCTTGTCGACAAAAATATGAATATAGTACCAGAAATAATTGAACGATATTTTTTTAAGTTCTTTTTTTTATGTCATAACTGGCAAACGAACTTGTGGGTCACCTGATGTTAAGTGATCACCAGCGTCCATGGACACTAACAACACCGGGAGAGTCGAAAGTGCGTTGCCAGCCTGTGTTTGGGAGAAAGGGAGTGAGGGGAAGGGAGGTGGGCCTCTGGCGCTCTCACTGACCGAACGAAATGCAACAATGCAAGCACTGTTACTTCACGTCGGTTTTCTATGAGAGGGTGGTACTACCCTGGACGAGCCGACCCATTCATGCTGAAACCAATAATAGCTTCAGCGTGGCTCTACCACTCTTAACCTAATAATTGATTTCATTAATAACAGTGAACAAAGTGATCTTTACCTTCTTCTAGTGCATAGAAGCGACCTTAATGATGCTAGAACTCAAAGAAGTATTAGTATTAAAATAAATTAAATATAATAAATTAATTTTTAAGCTATATTTACCAAACAATGCATCAATTTTAGCGAATACATATTTAATAGCGGTTAGTCCTCCTATATCCAATAAATAAAAATATAAATATGATATTCCTTTTACTTCAATAAAGCATAAATACTTATAGAACATAGAGTATACACCAACAAGTGTTACAAAAAATAGTACCTATAGCCAAGTCTATAAGAATTCCACGGTGTTGAATACTCCACTCATACATAGATAGGTATATCAATATAGATTGGATGATCTCGTTACGTACAGTTTAATATAAAAAAAAAATATTATAATACATAATAACTCCACTGAAATAAGATTTTGCCGTCATAAATCAGATATTATTGTAGGTCTAATTATATATCTCACTGAACTTAGCTAGAACTTAGATACTGTAAAAGTACAAATAAATTAATTAAAATATAAGACGACGTCACGAAATTCTTATTTGCAAGTATTATAATTATAAATTAACTAGCGGGCCCGGCAGACGTCTCGCCATGATTATAAAAAAAAACCTTGATAAATTATATACTAAAACGTTCCTCATTAATCACTTTATCCACTGGTCTAAACCACATGAAAACCCGTTCAGTAGGTTTTGAGTTTATCGCGAACAGACAGACAGACAGACGCGGTTGGGGACTTTGTTTTATACTATGTATAAAGATGCACAAACAAGTAGATTCCAAACAGAAATGTAATAAAACTACAAAATGAATATAAATTATTAACATAATATTTACGTCTACATAGTAAAATCAATACGTACAAGTAAGTAATAGAAACATTATTAAGTCGACCTAAAAATCTAATTAAGATTGGGAAGGTACTGTTAAAAAAATCGGCGAATAAAATCTGATAACTCTATCTCATATTTCTATATAATCTATTCTATATATCTTATATAATCATATTTTAAAAGTTAATTTTTAAGTTATAAATTAGAATAATCGTTTTTTTTTTAATAAGAGTTATTCTATTAGATGTATTTTACGTTTGCAGAGGCTTGAAGATGTACTGAAAACGAATATAACTATGTGTAGACTAGTGACAACAATTGAAGTAATGGTCATTAGGTAAATAATGGGTACTACAGCGAAACTAGGCTATTCCTTGACACAAATCGCAAATGTGTTGTTGGCGGTAGCCAGAGTTCGGTTGCAGGTTTAAAGGAAAAATGTGTTTTTCACGTGACGTCACTGTCTGGACGGCACCACCGCGGTGGCGCCAAGCTCGACATTGGAACTCAAAAGGATACGCCCCAGTCCTATTCGGCCACATTACTTCACATAATTATTATGTGGAACAATCATAAATAAGGGTTTTTATAATATATTCTGTTTCAAGCCTTTAAATTCAACAAACTTTTGGCCATTGGATTGTGTAGCTACGAATAAGTATTATATTTTAATATAATACTTTTTAATATAATTTTACTACTCTATATAAATAAAAATGAATCGCAAAATATGTTGCTAAGCACAAAACTTGAACACGGCTGGTCCGCTTCGAGTAATTTTTTATTTAATTTATTCCTTAAACCCTGAGGAAGATCTTTATGGACAGAAAAATTGCACGGAAAAAACCTAAAAATCAGTTTTCTTTTTCTGTAATTGTGAACGCAACTTCAAATTGCTGTTAGCAACTTGAACGCATACGTATTTACAATTCTTTTTTTCATTTCTGAGTTGACGCATGTTATTATACCCCTTTACTGCAGTTTGCTTTAAAAATTTCGCTTTCTTAGTTTGTATTCCGGAAAAACGAACAATCTCTATGGATATGGGCATAGCAAAATGTTTCCATATGTTGGTATGTATCTACTAAAAAAACCATATTAAGGTGAAATTAAGTTCGCGGGGGCAACTAGAATAAAATAAGATCAAAAAAGTCTATGTAATAAATTTCTACGCACTACAAGACCTATCACAGTTTAGTTGTTTTGTGAGATATATATGTTTTAGATAGTAAATAATTTTTCACATTTTTATTATTATTAGAATTAGGCTACATACAATTAATTTAAGACACAAAGATTAGTAGTACACTGCAAGACCAATTATAACATTACCTACAGTTTTAACAAATACTAGTGCTATTAAAATTATTGAAATTTGATCATAATTCATAATTTAATGTACAGATATTATCAATTAATCGACATAAGGATCGCGACATACGAGTATGTCGAATAGAGACTTAAATAAAGCGTCGTCTCAATGTTGATACGAATTTTTTTTTAATTGATAACTTTGGCCAATTTCTGCTAAACAAAAAAGACGGTTGATAGACATATGACAAGTGTGTACTTAACTGTATTCTGTCTGCATATTCGTATATAATTTTTTTTACGCATTAACTCTAGAATATGTCTACTGTGTGTTGGACAAAGCAAGTCGTGATAAAATACCATAAGAATGAGTCCGCTAAAGCTTATATCTGTCTGGAAATAGCATCCTTGACCTAAAATGAATTGAAATGTGAACGAGTAATTGATCACCGTTAATAATGCTATATTTTATCTGAAAAATCACGAATATCATGATTAATTCGTTAAGTCAATGTTTCTTTCAATTGTGTATTAGATAAAGTGAAAATTCTACGCTGAAAACATAGTTAAGTATTCTTTACTTATATTATATACGTCTATCAATATGGGTGTATAATGAACTATTTATAAGAATAATATAGATATTAATTTTAATTGTTATATAATTTACCATAGTACGGTTTTCTGTTATAATAAATACGTTATATTATTAATTAATCGACATAAGTATGCAGAGAGAGGGTTATACATGAAAGTATGGTATGATTTGCACAGCTCGTTGGATTTTTTTGTAAACTCTTTTTGTTACAATAATATCTTTGTTTAACTCTCAATGAGCTGTTATAAAACTGTCAATATCTTATACCAGGTGGATATTTAAAGGGTTACATCCTTCAATCCTGCAGTAGTTCATGGTATCATTTAACATATAACATAATAATATCAAAACATATACTAATAAACAACAAAAGGAACCTTAGTTAAAGTTTGTTCTAAACCTTTTTAAAGTATGGGAACGATACTTTTAAGCGTAACAAAATCAGGTTTCAATGTACAACTTTAAAGGGGGCTTTTCAAGGTTAATCATTACGTAACCGCTTATTGTGAGAACCTCGCACGGTCGAACAATAGTAACCGGGGTGCGAAGGAAGGTGCGGGAGGCGGCCGGAATGCGCGACAGGACGTTATTCATTTATTACACCAGTTCGTTTTTGCGTAAATCAGTTAATGTTGTGTGTATATCAGTTTTGCGTTTCTCGACATAATTAGGTCAAATATAGAGCACCTATTTTTTAAATTAATTTAGAACGAGAATCGACTCTGATTACCCTGTAAAAATATTGCTGGCGACTAAACAGTCGTTCGATATAGGTAGATATATAAATAACGAATCTGCAAATACTTAGGCACTGTAACACTGTAACTGTAGCAAATATAACTTAATAATAATTTTAAAATTATTGCCTGAGCTATTCAAATCAAAATGTTACCTATATAAATCTATATGATTTTATAATTCTTGGCACCACTAATATACGGTTGGCTGTGACCTTGTTATTATTTACAAATGTTTGTGCAAACGAGTCAGCTGAACTGGAAAAAAGTGTTCAGTGTTTTAAAAACATAGTACATATTATGAAAATACCGTTAACTGTTTTTTCACATGACTATCCTTTTTTTTCGTACTGACTACGCTATTGACCAAGAAAAGTCTTAACAGCTTCACCGGACTACCCTCATGACTATCCGCTATAGGCCTGACAGGCCTTAACAGATTTACCGGGTTTTTGAGACTATTAACTATACTCTCCAAATTATTCACGGTATAAATAACCAGTAAGATAATTTATTCGTTATTTAATCATTTATGTTATAAAAATGTCGTTTTATAACGCTTATACATAATTTATAATGTAATTTTACCTAATAATCATTACCCGCTTATCTCTTCAATAGATGAATTAAGTGATAGTGGAAATGCGTGGACAATTAAATATATATAGCCGACTAAAATAAGCGAATTATATATCTACTTATAAATATTATGGGTTATCTACATTATCCAAATACTAGCATTAAACTATCTTAGACTGTAAAGTGTTAGCAATATTTACAACACATCACTATGGCGTGTCTCTATTATAATTATATCCTCTAAGTGTATTAAATATATTAAACAGTTTATAAACCGCGGTCCCTGCTTAGTTCGTGCGGCCTGTCGAAATAGTGAAAAATAAAAGCTAGGAATTAATAAATCACTAAATTATTACTTTTATTAGTTCCTTTTTACACAATTAGTAAGTTGTTTTAATTTATAGCGGCCGTGTTAAGCTCATAATCTATTAGAGTGCCCCCTAGTTCCAAAAAGTCTGTGCATCTTGCATTACATGATCGTACTTTGAAGTGAATATTCGGTCGCATTCTCTTCGTTGCATGCAGCTAGTATTAAAAATAAAATTTACCTTGTTTTTATATTCATGTAAAGTATTAATTTAAAAAATCGTATAGTGGTAAACATTATGATCTTTTATTTTTTCTAACTTGTATATATCGGAGTAGCCACTATTGACCTGCGATACCGCGCTATTGACTATATCTGGGGCGTTACTAATGACCTCAAACGCTATTGGTTGAAGTTATTGGCTGTTCATCATTTACCACAGTCTAAGATGCCATTGGTTGGAAACATAGGCTGTTTATGTTTCTTGATTCCTTAATAGGCGACCGACGACTAGATACTGGGCATCCTCGTTCAGACAGTTGGGCTAGTCATATCTTCGCATAATTCGTCGTAACTATATTCAGTGTTGTGTTTCGGTAAAGTTTTATTTGATTATTCAAGGTGGATTGATTGATCAAATTATAACCATGACGTCACTATGGATGACGTCAAATTGTTTACTACATGGACGCCATTTTTTCGATGTCCCGACATATATTATTCTGTACTTTACAATGTACACGCTGAAGAGTGAAATATTCTTTATTTATTTTTAACGCTACGTTCACGTATTTTTCTAGGGAATTATTTATCACGCAAAACAGTAAAAGTGTTACATTCTTCATTTATGTATTCGTAATTTATGATGTTCACGTGCGTGATTGTCTCAGGTAAATAAAATGTACATTTCGGTCGAAGCACTTGTAACATTTTATGATAGTTTATAAATTAGATTAAAGAAAATAAAGATAAATATTTTTGGCAGTAAATATATTATAAAGATTACTTGTCTTTGGTATATCTTTGGTTTGGTATGTCTTTAGTTTTAGTATACGTATACCTTACATAACCGATATACAATAGTTTGCTGATTATCCAAATTCGAATGTTTTCTATAATTTATAACATTTGTTAAAATTAAAACTTTTATTTCTGTTTCTGATATATAGAATATTAGCAAAGATTCGTAGGTATATTTAAATGTTAAACCTTCATAATACGTAAAAATGTTTGTAAATCACGCTATCACAATGTTTAGTTACAATTTATCAATATTACAAACAGAACGCTTTTTGGAAATTAAACTACTACTAAACAAGCACATTATTTATGAAAAAAAAACCTAGTAAACACTATAGTTTTTTGATAAGTACTATGTAACAACAATCGATGAACAGTTTTAGGCTTTCAATCTTACCAACGTTCCTTTTTTTTTTTGATCTGACTACGCTATTGACCTAGCAAGGTCTTAACAGCGTCACCGGACTACTAAGGCGAGCGCTTAAGGCACCTAGCCGATCCCAACGTTGCACATTTTATTTTCGAGTTGACTATCCCTCTTAGCCTGGCTGGCCTTTACAATTTCACCGGGCTTTTAGGTTGTTGCCTTGATTGCAACAAACACGCATCGAACTAAACTAAGAATATATGTATGCATTAGTGAAACACACATATATATATACTAACCAAAGAGAAAAAAAAAATTCCTTCCGGAATATTTGGAGTGTATGTAGAATGATATGGGATGTTTTGAGCGAGAGATTGCAGTGTTACTGAATTGCGATAGCCAAGTACTCGAGAGCTCCACACCTTGTGGACGAACCTAGTGTCGAGATTATGTGACATAGGCCGCGATTACGCACTATTTAGAGTGTCGGATAATTAGGAATCGTTCATTGCCCTAGAGGCTAGAGGGCTTCGTATGAGCCAGGGAGGCGCGTGCAACTCTGATGCGGACACTACTGGAGTACAAGAAATGATTGGCAGGTTGAGGAAAGCAACTTCAGACAAAGACAACAGAGTGGAGATTGAGAGCGGATGGAAACGATAGCAACCCTAAATGGGATCGCCTGCCTCCTCTGCCGGGGACGACTTGTACGTGGCCCACGATTGATCGCGGGATGTCCCTCATTATCGCATAGCACGTAGCTGGAGGGCTTGGGTGAGGCCGGAGTTCGGAAACACTCCCTAGTGGAGTATTCTGTGAAGTACTTCATGTACCTGGTACGCTAGTAATAGTTCCGTGCCGTGTGTCACCTTACAGTTGTGTAACTTACAGTTGACTTAGATGGAGATATCCGAAAAGTCGCATACGCAGGAAAGATCGGAATAGCCTTGCCATTTTGCATATTTTCGCAAAGTAGAATTAAGTATTCTAAAATTCAATATTTTACATTGCTAGAGCATTTTAAACATAATATTTAGCTATTTTATTCTGATAATATCATGGAATCTTAGATAATTCATGTTAATTTAGTTCTTTAGGATACACTACAATAAATATTTATCAATACGATTTTATTATAATGCGAAAATAAGAATATTTTAATAATTTTCTTTGATCTTACTTTGTCGAAAGCAATGACCTTATGCAAATTTAAAGTGGGAAAGACCTGTCTGGATTTTACTGCAAAGCCATGCGTAACTAACTCGAAGTGAGTTGGCGCCTTAGACCATTTATCAGGAGACATGTATATGTATATATTAATAAATCTGAAGTATTATACTATCACACTTTATAATATTTTCACGAAAGCACTTAAGGTTTTTGAAATAAAATTAATAATTATTAAAGCTTACTGTAAGTTAAAACTTACTATTGTTTGTATATATTAACCAATATAGATGATATGTAATATAATACAGACATATCAGCCTCTTCACAAAATACAGTTATAATTTTTTTTCAGTATCTCCTATATATCTCTTTCTGATTCAATTTTCTCGTTTTTGTATTATCATGTTTTTTTTTATATGTAAAATAGTTTAATATTTTGTTTTATTAATATTTAATTTATTGTTGGAGCATGCCGTGGTTGTCTGTAAATATGACTACATTTTTAATGTGTTACAATAGTCCTACTTTTTGTATACTCACTAATGTATTTTCATGTTGACGATCCTAAAATAAATAAATGATATTTAGGTAATACGATATGTTTTAGTTGTTGATCTCCATATAGATAAGAAGCGATTAGAACTCTCGTTTAAAACTTCCGTTAAAATGTTATAGTTCTTTCCATACAGAGACTTGAACTATAATAATACTCTAAAATGACAATGATAGAATTTCTCCTACGAGATAGTTTTTACAGTATTGTTATTTATGTTTTATTTATGTAAAAAGAAGTTATTACATTTACACAAGGAAGTGACATGGGGAACTGGGTGGAGGGTGGTTTAAAGTAATAAAGACTTTATGACCTACGGTCACGAATAAACAGTAACTATAATAACAAATTAAATTAAAACGTTATTTTTAACTAGATCACTGATAGGAATCTACTTGTACTATATATGATTGTTGTCCCGCCCTGATTATAAAAAATCCTTGACAAATTATATACCAAACCTTTCCTCACGAATTACTTTATCTACTGGTGGAAACTGCATGAAAATCCGTTCCGTAGTTTTTGAGTTTATCGCAAACAGACAGACAGACAGACAGACGCGGTAGGGCGATTTTGTTTTATACTATGTAATGATTTTAGAAACGTAGTTTTCTATAATTTGTATTTCACTATCATCGTTATTTGAGTTTTGAAATTTATACCTTAAAACAAGTAGTCCGATGAAGCTGTTAAGGCCTTGCTAGGCCAATATTACAGTCAGGTCGAAAAAAAAACCTTAGAACAAAATGTTTCATACTCTCGTTATATACGATTTTTTTTGTAAATAATCTTTATGTGTGGCGTATTAGAAATTACGTTAGGAAACCAAAAGAGAGCCTCGATTAACAAATACCCGTATAATAGACCGTCAGTATAAACTAATTAACAAGACTCTCGTTACGAAATAGACAAATATTACGTACTTTGTTCAACATTAACAAAATTACAAAAGGACTATTCCACACCTTTGATATAAATAACTAGGAGAAAAAATTCAATCTCATCGTGTGAATGGCTATTAAACAGCTAACAATATTGATTATACACATACTTAACGGTGCGTTTGTCAGTGACAACTTTGGCGATCGGATTTTGCCGGTATCGGAATAAGCACGCGGTGAGTTCGTGCTGCGTGAGTACAAACAAACCAACAACGGATATCAGTTTGGGAACACGTCTCATTACCATTAAGGAAATAACATATAAGCCGATACATATAACTACTAAAAATAGGACACTAACTAGCAATTGTTTTACAATATAACTATATATTCTCCTATATTAACTCAATGTTTTAAGCATATTCTTTATTATTCTTTCATTTTAGCTTATTTAAGTAAAATAGTTAATAGCTAATTATCGATAAAAAAATTGCTTAGGTATATGACTAGCTTAATTGTTTTCAAGTATCGTTTAGCTTTTAATATTTTTCTAATAATAATTTAAAAAATCTTTGAGGCAGTTTAATAACAGTGTTATCTCATAATGTATATCTATGGATGGATATCTCTACTCATGTAAAGTCATATACTTTAATACCTATATATCCATGTACCCAATTCGTGGAAAACGACACACTATCTTGCAGTACTTGAGATTGAACCGAGTCGGTATGATTTTTCCTTTTTATAATCGAGTTGGTGATATGTGAACTTGCCTTTTGAACGCCAGGCAGCGATAACTTACTATATATCTGTATTTTATTCTATGTATTTTTTTAATTTAATGATAAAATGTATGTGATCGTAATATTAACTGATCTTATATTTTTTTAAAGATTTTGTTCTTGCACTACGTAAAAGAATTGTAACAAAAAAACGTTACAACATCAAAACTGCACACGATATCATAAATAAATACAACATGTGAATACGTATAGTATATACAAGTACAAAATAAAATCAGTTTATTATTCTGTTAATAGTTTTCTAAACTTAATCCAGCCAACTGTAACTATGTTATTTTTATTTATATGTTATTTTTGTATATGTATATTAAAATACTTCTATGTTTATTAATAAAAGTCTGCTAAACTTAGTTGAATTTATAATTGTGCCAATTTATTATATTCCAAGATCAAAGTCTAAATTCATAGAACCTTTTTACATAGTTTCTCTTAGTATTTACACTGTTTATACGTCAAAAACAGTACCTAATACTTAAATTTAATATCTAAGCTTCGGTAGTTTTTATTCTACGTTCATCACAGCCTTTGATTGATTTTTGTTAAGTATTTATATATATTTTTAATGAAAGAATATAATCAAATAGTGTACCTAATAGTCACAAAAGTATGAATAAATAAAGTATGGTGGTAGTCAAGAGTTAAGAATACATCGAATGTCGTCGTTACCAAGACTGTAAGCAAACAGTTCGACAAAACAAAGCCACTAACTATACACACTGGTTGTACCCGACAATATGTGCTGGTAATGCAGAATTTCAATCTTATATACACAATAAAATTATTTCATTTATATTTGTACCTTTCTATTTTTTAAGTAAAACTTGTTACGGAAGGATTTCTGAAAATCTAACCTGCAATCTTTTTGTATGACGAAAAGTGATGGGGTAAACACTGTGTCGGATAGAGTATTGAAAACACTAGTTGTCCGATCACCGAAGTTAAGCAACTTGGAGCGCGGTCAGTATTTGGATAGGTGATCGCCTGGGGACACCGCTTGGTGTTGGCTTTTTGTTTTGCTTATACACTTTGTAATGTTATTGATCTGATGCAGACAGGTGTATATTTATCATTATTTAATTATGCTTTTTGATACATCAGTAATACACGATTAGGACCAACTTGGATATGAACAATTAAAATGTTTCCCTGTAACACAAAAGTATTCCTTCTATCGTATCATTACGAACCAGCCTGTTTTTTTACTTCTTTTTAACTAGCACAATATAAAAATTTTATGATTTATTCGTAGAGCTAAATAATTATTATATATATTAATACGTGAAACGAAAACGTTGTAACCCTTTTTAAGCGAATTGCGCGAACGGATGAACGTGAAATTTGGCATAGTTAAAGTTTATATGGAGAAAAAATGTAAGGTTATTTAAAAAAAATGCATTATAACATACTAAATCAATTAAAATATACATTACACACACTACTGCTTAAGTGACAAACAACATATACGGACATGTAAATGAAAAAGACGTTTCACCATCCTTCATTTTACTCTTACGTTCCAATTACCTTTTTTCATCCCACATTCAATATTTTTAACATGACTTACGTTCCATACTTTATATGCCCTTTGAAATGATCTGGTCAAATTGTAGGTTAATTTTATAATAATTAATATGTAAATCATATTTCGTAAATGTATGAAACCACTGAAATAATTATTATTCTCTTTGGTCTTATTGAATGTAAAACTGAATTATGGTCGAATGAATATTGGCATAATTGAATTCTCTAACTACTAAAATTAATTCCGTGACATTAATGCATGTAATGATTCTTTTTTATATAAAAAAATATAGAGAAATTGTGGCACGCTTAGATGTAATCCCGAGAAGAGAGATCTTTAACAAAACGATTATTAGGTAAATCCTATAAAAAAAGTTTATGATTATTTATAAATGAATTTTTAATATCCTTTTCTGTCGATTGTGCCTAGCAACGACATTATATCCAGAGTTAGAACAAAGATCTAAACTGTCGACGGTACATACAACATTCGTTCATATAAGCGTATCTAATTGCAAACTTTCTCATACAATACGGCTGTATTTATAAACCTCGCCAGCGGCGAATGTTGACACATACGGGCAGAGAACTGTCTCTAACCGGTTCGATGAGTTGTTCACTTGTTATCTCATATTAAAGTGTGGATAATTACATAAATAACTGACCATGGAGAAACAAACTGCACTATTTATATTATTGATTCTTTTGCACTGAAATACTGTAACACGGTTATCAGAATTGAATATTTCTCGTTATCCTTTTTCCATTCAAACAAATTAACTTTCCCAAAATATTATATTTTAATAAAGATACCTGCGTTGTATTTATTTATTTTAACCAATTCGAGTCGATTATGTTTTCAAATATTATTAAAGCAGTTCCGTTGACCAAAATAATATAAATACATGGCGAGACTATAGCAACACAATTGGCGACAATATTTAGCTAGTTATGAATATAATTGTTTTTATTTAGGATTAGCATTATCAGTAAATAAAAAAAAACAACATTAATCTTAATCAATCATCTTAAATATAATTTCCGTAGTTTTATCAACTGTGATAACAGAATTTCGCGTTATGCCGCCACATCGGTTTTATCGATAAATGCATACATTCCACGTATATGTTAGATTATATATTTTATAGCATCAACGTTCGTTACAGAATTATTTAATGTACCGAGAATTTTGTCGTAATATACATAAAAAATAATTTACATTTTTATAAGGACACAATATATTAAATTATGAAACAGAATTCATTAATTTAAATTGTCATTATGAAAATATAATTAATCGACAGATGTGGGAACTTCTTCAATATTAATCAATATATTATTGGTTGTTCTACAGTACGTACCTAGTATATTTTACATTTCTTGTTACATTTTAAATCATTTATTTGATATAACTAGAAAATTGAAAACATACGTCTAATACCTAGTAAGGTAAAATTAGCATTATCGTGTTATTTTCTTTGTTATTTATGGTAGTAATTTAATCAAAATTGTTGGTATGTTGTGTATAATGTGTATATAATATGTAATATGTTTAGTGATGGGATCTGGATTTTTTTTTTGGGACAGGACAACGTCTGCCAGGCCCGCTAGTAATGTAATGCAGCGTTATATTGAGCCAGTACTATACAAATAAAAAAAAAAAAACAAAAAAAGGTTGTGCAATTTTTGTATGAATAAAAGCCTAAAAGAGTTCATAGACTCCTACTAAAGCAGCAACCTTGCTACGATATTGTGATCTTTTTGACATAATAAGCGAATTATGCGGGTTGAAAACAAGAAACATTGAATTATCAGTAAAGAATATTGTGATTCTCTTATAGGCCCAAACTTTAAGCAGCAACTTGTTAGGTACATTAATGTTAAAGAAACGATTGTCGTAGAATGCTTATATTATTAATTACTGCCATATAGTAAATTGAAACTCAATTTATGCAATGATAAAGATTGCTACTCATAACATCGACAGCAGTTATGCAAAAAAGAATAACTCTCTTTCTGTGAAAATGACTTAGCGATAAATAAGCATGTAAGGAGAACTATCTCATATGGAGGACATATTGAAAAAGTGTCCAGCTCTAAGCACTAATAGTTCCAAGACCCTCCAATAGCTCTAGCATAGAAAAAAATTATGGAAAGTCCGAAATAATATTGTAAGTATAACACAAAATAACTGCTGTAAGAAAACGTGGAGTGTCTATCACACTTTTCGTTGAATACGTTTAGTGATTTTTGATTGTATACTTTTATGAGACTTTGTAGAAATAATTGATCAATAATGAACCCTTTTGCTACTGTAGCACCACCCTAATTTAACGCATTTTAACAGTTTTGTAGCGTGCTGGCCATTAATAATGCCTCTGACCCTTTTGAAAAATGAACGACATATATTTTATCATACTCAGAGATGTTCGTTTCTCCTTACCACTACACTTCATGTTAGCATGGTAAGAGTATTTTGACATGTTTATTGATCTCACGATTACCAACCCGCCCTTTAATTACGTATTTCGCCAGAACAGAAAATGCTACTGTACCGATGGAAAGATGACGGTGCAAAAAAACACGATATGTGGAATCCATAACGTATGATAATATATATATTTTTATCAATAAGCATACTTGCAATGTTGTCACTTTACTCAGGCTTGGTTGTGACAGATACAAAATCTGATAGAGGGAGAAAACCTTCTCTAAAAGTTACCGTGGGAGAGAACCATGTTAAAAGTTATAGAGGGTAAGAAGGCAACCTGGTTAAAACCACGGGCGGTTGGGCCTTAGACCGGAAGGAGGAAAAAATCTTTGTTAGGAAGTTATTGTGGGAGAAAACTACTTTTAAAACATACAACGGGTGCGGAGATAACCTCGGTAAAGGAAAACCGATGGGCGGCGGTAGGAGTAAGCATCACCTCTACTGCCAGGCTGGACCAAGAGGGGAATGGATATGGGACCTGAACTTCCACTGTATAATGCTGAAAGATAGAAAATTCTTAAACCCGTACATAAAAAATATATTATTAAACACATCGCCTTCAGACTGTGAAATCGTAGATGAGGATATTCGCTCGTAATTTATATTCTTTAGAGGACGCATAAATACATTACGACTTTTGTACCAGTATTGTGTCGCAATATGAAATTTATCGCCATAATAATCGTAATCACAGTTTGGGGAACAATTGGTGATATATTACTGAAAACAACAGAGTGCAATTTTGACAAAGTTGCAAAATTCATCGTTATATTTATTATATAAGCCCAAACACCAGTGTTAGTACCAATGCCGGAGAATTGGTTTACGCGGCTCCACAATGCTCTTAGTGAGATAGTATATATCATGATAACAATGTGAAAAAAGGATACTCAAAATAAATAAAATTTAAACAACAAACAGATTTTTTTTTTTTTTTCGAACTGACTGCGCTATTGACCAAGTAAGGTCTTAACAGCTTCACCGGACTACAACAACAAACAGAGGTTTCCCTCAAAAGTGTCATAACAAGCATCTGGTTTTTTTTTCAGGAATAACAATTTTATATTGTCATACAGTGATTAAAGTCGTGGTCTTTTAACGGTTTGACCGGTGGAATATCTATCTCGTGCCCGCAGGTTTAAACCCCTGCATATGCAAACGATTTTTTCTGAATATACATTAATTTAAATTGGTAACACTATCTACTGACGGTGAAGGGAAACATAGTGAAGAAACCTGAACCCGAGAAATATTCTTGGAGAACCGCCGTGTGTGGGAATACGTCATGGGCTGGTATGGAGATTATATATATACCTTCCTTTGGGAAGAAGCCTATGACCCTGTAATAAGTTATTTACAAGGTGATAATGATGATTGTGTTATGGTCTATTTAGATATAAGAAATTATGAACACGCATAGTTCATTGACAAGGGCGCACCGGTTTTGACTACAAACGATAAACAAATAATAAAAGGGAATATTCTCATTCATTTAGAAACTCTGTACAGGCCATAGGATGCGTTTTTTAATAGTTAACAGCAATGCATATTTACACTGTATAGTAGTAATAGAAGGTATTGAAGAACATGGCTTTTTAATTAATTAAGTAGAAAGATACAATTTCAATATCTATAAATACAGAATATTCACTAATTTTTTTATGAAGTTACACCATAAATACAATTCAATACGAATCTAGTATTACATGAAAACCGACCATAACTGCAATAAATATAAAGTGTCATGTAATTACGGATTTGTATCATTCAGGGATGAAAAATCAATAAAAGGAAATAATCTATTTCATTAAATTAAAACAGGGCTAATATTAAATTGGCCAAATCAATTGATCGAATCATATCCTGTTAATTTAACAAAATATAATATATGTTGGAAAAGTAAAAAAAGATAAGTGATGGATTTCATAATCGGAATATACAGTAAACTTAGCAAATTAAAATGTGCACTGTTTTCTATAGACTTACTGGCAGGAACATCTTGTTATCATAACTTATTTAAGGAATGGTATATAAGGTAAATGAGAACCTCATTTTAAAGTTGATATTTCAATAACCATTTCTGCTATCACTCTATTCTTATAGATTACATGACAAGAGAAAAAGAGAGCGAAAAAGAGTTTATACTATTCCTTAAATAAATGATTATTAGTTATTAAAGTATATGTGAATAAACCCAGGAACACATCCTCAATAATTGTAATTTATGTCGAAAATTATTGTTCCTAGGTAATTTAAAAAATGTTCATGTATTCGTATGGTTATTATCTGCCTAAATTGAACATGGTAAAATTATATCCCAATCTGTCTGAGAATCAAAATGAAATGACTACTTGCCTCAGTTCAAACCTTAAAAATGAACTCATTAAATCATCTACAACTGAATATTTACTTAATAACGACAAGAATAGATCAAAAACGTCTTAAATATAACTAATTTATAAGGAAAGTACCTCTAATAATATGGTAAAAATATATAAATAACAAAATCTAGAATATTATTCAATACGTAGTG
Organism: Antheraea pernyi; assembly: GCA_015888305.1. Lineage (NCBI taxonomy): Eukaryota > Metazoa > Arthropoda > Insecta > Lepidoptera > Saturniidae > Antheraea > Antheraea pernyi. Next base: position 966,045 of record MU158733.1, on the reverse strand, counting down.
TAAATGCTAATAATATCCTGTATTTTTATTATACGATTTGATACTTCACGCTTTTTTAATTTTGAATATAATTGGAGTTATGAGCTTTTTTATTTATAATGGTGTACATAGTAGTTATTAGTATTAATTTATATTATAAAATTACTTTTCATACTGTGTTTATTGTAATTAATTGTAATACAAAGTATGTCATGTAAAAATGATTTACTATAAAATTAAATGCTTAGTACCAGTATACAAATGGAAAATTACTAATAATTGATATATAAATTATATTATTATTTCTACAATAATAATGAAGTCGTATTTATTTAGCACTTCCTTATACCTATAAAATAATTTTGTACTACATATTTCCGAATTAACTAGGATAAACAGAATAATATATTATTAGTGCTGGTACTGATGACCTCAGACCATAACAAATAAGGAATTTAATATTTATTCCAAATATTGGAATCGTATGAAACAAGATAACACATAATCAATCTATACTAATATTATAAAACTGAAGCGTTTGTTTGCTTGAACGCGCTAATCTCAGGAACTACTGGTCCGATTTGAAAAACAATTTCAGTGTTAGATAGCTCATTTATCGAGGAAGGCTATAGGTTACATATCATCACGCTAAGATCAAGAGGAGCTGAGCACCAATGAAGAATGTTTCAACATCGGGTTCTTTTTTCTTTTGAGAGCTTCGGCTGCGTGTTAGCCTTAGTCCAAAGTAACTATTCCACGCGGACGAAGTCGTGGGCAGAAGCTAGTTTTAATATAAATACCAATAACATACCTCAATTAATCTCTAAATTATGAATAACTAGCTTTTGCCAGCGGCTTCGGGCACGTTAATGTAAATCTGACTTATACCTCGGGAACATTACGTGCTTTTCTCTGTTCTAATACTTTATATCCTTTTCTATAACTCTGACATGTTTTTGTTTTTATGTCAAAAGGCAGCAAACGCAACTGCAACTCCAAGGGCATCACTGATATATTGGCGAACTTGAAGAGCACGTGTCAGTCCCTTCTTAAAGAGCCCCATATCATAGCCTTGATGAAAAACCGTGCTGAGTAACCCATTCGACAACGCTAACGTGCGCATAAGGAAAGGTCCAGAGAACGATACGGTGGTCGCCTTCTGCTAGCTTTTAAAATGTGCGGATGAGCAACCAGCCGGCGGTTGGTGCGAGTTTCGAATGGTGAAGAGGGCACCATATAAAAGAGATTCTCAGAACACTAAAGTACACATGTATGGAAAATTTAATGACCATTGGTTTAGTTATTCAAGAGTGAGGATGTAACAAATAAACAAACTAACACTCACACTTATATATTAGTTAGTATATTTCAAACGATCTAACGTAACTCCTAAATAAGCGTTGTATAAAGCAAAGCAAAACCAAGGGCAAAAGCTTATCTTATCTAACTCGCGCGTTGCGTGTTCATTGTAAATCGATGGCATTTTAACATTATCCACGATACCTGGATCTCTATATATGACGTGTTATCTTTTACAATACAATTTAGTAATAATAGAACTGAGTTACCAATTACTGACACAGAGTTAAAATAACCTTTGCAACTTGTAAATGAATCTTGGCTGTATTTTATTTTTCAACTGTAATTTCGTCAATCCTTTAACTGATATGAGTCACTTTGTAAAAATTTACATTACTATTTACAAAAGTGTACACAACTATGCAACGTGTTTTTACAAAACTTCCCTAGGTGTAATTGTATATACTTTTGTAAACAGTAATGATATTTTTTTTACCTATGGAGAGGTGTAATTGTATGTACAATAGTTTAGATTATATTGTTTTATAGATAAGTTCAGTATATGGCAGTTAAATTCTCGTTTACCATATCCAAAATTAACCTAGATATATAAATGTCAGTTACATCCGAAGTATTGTTGATTCAGTGGCTAGCGTGTTCAGGCCCAAGGCTTTCGATGAAGGAATACATCGTGTTAAAATCATAGTACGGTGGTAATGCCTTTTTTAAACCTGACTGGCTAGCTACTCAAGATCTAGCCCACCTCTATATATCTACCATATTGCACCACATCGTTATTTAACTTCAGATTTGATTGTGGTGAAATTATTTTCTAGCAGTATTATGCCATAACAAGCAGGAAAAAAAATGTGGTAACATATCACAGCTTTACCTACCGAGTCGAATTTTGAATCTACAGCATTCTTGAATCCACTTGAACACACAAAAAATGCATTAATATCGGTCCAACCGTTTAGGAGGACTTCAGTCACACACAGTACGTAGATGTACGTATATGTAGAATTACATATATATATGAAAATATACTATCTTCAAGTATATAAGAACAATTCTTGTAATAAGAAATATATCTTAACCTAATTACTTTGAAGTCTAGTCAGAGTGATTACATTTTTCTAGTCCAATGACGAAATGGCGTTAATAGGAAAACTGTTAAGAAATTAATAACAACAATCTAGCGACTTCTGTACTTCCCCTGATTACTGTTATATATCTACTTATACTTGTATTGGTTCTGGCGTAAGAGCGAAGAAGTCGTACGACAGATAGATTTGAAATGTTTATTATATAGTTTTCCTATTAGAAAAAATGCAATTAAATATATATTTAACTGTTATTACAATTGAGGAGATTTAGTATTATTATATTTTTTTAACTTTTACACAATTATTTACACCTGAATACCATTTATATTTTAATTTATAGTGTATAAGTATATACTTATGTACATTTTAAAGATAAAATTAAAATTCTTATACAGATATCTACATTAAAATGAATACTTAAACCTGGCCTGGTATCTAAGCTTTCAATTAAACATCCAATATAAATAAAAAATGATTCCATTTTGTAAAATAATTTTACATACTTCTGAAAATTATGTGTACGACATAAGTTAATCTCGCATTTGTTAACACAAGTCTCACCACACGACCTCATTAGTATTTTTAATTTCAAGTGTAGGTCTTCAAAACAATACAGTACAAATAAGTCGTGACTATAATAATGTATAGCCACCCACTACGTTTTGCACCTTCACCACAATAATTATGTATGCAGACTTCTGTATGACGTTGCTCCTTAGAAATTATTACATAAATACTTATACGTTTATTTTATATATTAATGTGAATATATTATTCAATATTCAAATACAAATTTAGATATTTTTATTCAAATATGTAATAGAAAACAACTTCAATACACCATCTATACTAATATTATAAAGAGGTAAAGTTTGTGACGTTGTAGGGGGTAATCTCAGGAACTACTGGTCCGATCTGAATTTTTTCAGTGTTATGTAGCTCATTTATCGAGGGAGGCTATATATCATCACGCTAATACCAATAGAAGCAAAGCACCAATGAAAAATGTTTAAAAATCGGGGATTTTTCCTCTTGAGAGCTTCCGCTGCGTGTTAGCCTTAGCCCAAAGTAACTATTCTACGCGAACGAAATAGTGAAGTAGTCCGGTGAAGCTGTTAAGACCTTGCTTGGTCAATAGCGTAATCAGTCCGAAAAAAAAAGCGAATGAAATATATTATATTATAACTACTACCAATTGTATCGTATTATAGAAGTACGATGATGATACATTTAGACCACATAATTAGTTCTATTATAATATTTACACATATGAAACGTATACTTAGACAAATAAGTCGATGTATTATGTTTCACCTATAAAATGATATCTAAAACGATATACAGTATGTTTTCAAATACATAAAGCATGCCTCGCGAATCGTTCGTTCGTGCGGTTATTGTCATCCATCATACAATCAGACAAATATACTTCATGGAAATGAAGCACTGTGTCATATACCGTTAATTTGAACCTTTCAACGAATTTTTATATAATATTTGTAATTCAATTAAAGTTTCGATATTGTTGAGGTTTTTACCTAAAGGGTGTACGAATATTTTAGATTTAGTTTTAGTTAGTTTAGATTAGATTACTTTTTTTAATGTATGCGTCATAGTTTACGCATAGTTACTTCCAAATAAAAGCTTCGACTCGTCTAAGGTATTGAAAAAAAAGTATTTCCAATTTTTTTATTGGTAACACTAAAACACTAAAGCCGTTGTTACTAAACGAAGAAGAAATTAGAGAAAAAAGACACAGAAGTGATTTCTCTTAGCTTATTTGTATGTAGAAGTAATAACCCTTTCATTATAGACGTGTATGTAGGTAATGAAAATAATAACCATTCTCTGACACATTAGTAAATCTGTCAATGAATAAATCCTAAATATATGTATATCTATTAACTTTAAGTACCTTATTTGGTGATAGCAAATAAAAACCTGTTTCTAATAATATCATTCAGAAATCATCGTTCGTTGATGTCTATTGTGTCGACGTATAAATCTGTCATAATATATACTTTCTATCGCAATATCACAAAAACGACTCAGGTATATTTTTTCGATAACTCTTCAAACAAATAATATTTGTTATGAATACCGAGAATACTCGTTAGGCATGTAACAATGAATACAAAAGCTGTAAGCGTCTTTTAAACATTTCTTGTCGCTTACTGGACGGTGCGGAACCGGCGCGGCGCGGCCTGTCTCACTAATCTCTATAGCTGGATCAATGTAGTATTTCCACACACCTATTTTATTTACGTACTCAGTATTAGGTTATAATATAAAATACATTTGTTAAAAGGAATAAAATAATTCCATGTTTTCAATATAGACCAAAATATATAATTTAACGGAAAGTATTATTATAGTATTGGATCATGGAATAACTACTTAACAATATCTAACAATAATTATTAGATACGTGAAATCATTTTATTTATCAATATAGACATAATCGGGAGACGGGAATGTTCTATAGACAGAGTTTTGAATATATTATGTGTATTAGAACGGGAGGGTGAGGTCGTTGTAAGAATGGTATTCGGTTGAAGTCGCGCGGTGGAGTGCGGAGCGGGGTAACCGGCGCTGGCGCGGCTGGCAAAGCGGGGCCGGTGTGGAAATTTCCATTGCCGAAGCGCCGCGGTCGTATAGCGCGTGGTACACATAGTGGTATAAACAAGGCTCATAAGTCTCGCAATATTGAACAATGGATCTTATTTTGAGCACATTCAAAAACTGTTACTAGGTTAATAATCGTGAAATCATATCTTCGAATAATTTAAAGATCTTAATATATTTCTTTATGGTAATTTGTAAGAATTGATATATTTTTTATTATAAACCACAACATTTATCGTAGTCGTGCTGTTGACTTTGAATAATAAGTAAGTACAGAAAGAACTCGCATCGCTTTATCATTGTGTTCGCACCTTAAAAACAACGAGTGAACAAAGCCAAAGAGCCGTAGCGGACCGTGCGGTCGCGACTCCTCTACACTCTTCGCACTAATTTGGAGGCCACGCACATACACGATGGCGAAAATGCGAATAGAATCTTTCTGTTTTAATAATAAAGTCCATAATCTTTTATTTCAATGGTAACTTTCGGTTACACGCTTCAGCAATACAGAGGCCGAAACTCGCCTGCGTTATACGCATACGTATCGTTCAATCGTTAACGATATCGTCTCTTTGCATTTTTCATATACTTTGAGGAATTATTGTTTTAATTTTTTTTATTTTTGCAAACTTTTCTATATCGTTCGTCTGCCAACCATTACTTTATCGGTTTAAGAAATATTACAGATAATATTTACAACAAAGTTTTATTTCTGATCTTTAAAAAATAAAACTACATGTGTATCTATAAATCACACTCAATACTATTAAAATATGTAATTGTTTTAAGGCAAACACCTTGTTTTTTACGATTGAATAAAATTTATGTATTTTTACACATATATGATTATCCTATTTCATAAGTGAATTAATAAAGTTGAAAATATGTTATCTTATTTTCATTCATATTTTTTTCATATATAGTAAAATTTAAAACATCAATTAGTTTTATATTGTAAGTATGAGCTATTAACAGCGTAGTTTAATACAATATGGTTGTTGTGTATTAAATTTAAATGTATTTGAAAAAACAACAAATTGCTATAACATTTGAACAAATAAGACTGTGTGTTATTTTTTAAGGATTATTATTGATGATGTACATAGTTACATTTAATTATTTAACACCGATTTATATTTATTGCAAAAAAGTAATGTGTTATTAAGAAACATTTAATAAGATTGTGTTGTCACATTCTTATATTAATTAATTAGTATATTTATGGAAATTTGATAATTAGAATAGAAATGATAAAAAATACACTACTTTTTTGTTTTAAATATGAAATCTACATCAAAGACTATAAAACAATATTTTTTTAAAGAAAACAGAGATATATTATTAGGTGGTCATAAAATAAAAGCAATTTAGCAATGACAGTCATTTTGTAGCTGTAGATATTGCAATAATACAATGTAATTCGTGTAGAGGAAAATTTTGTAATGATGTATCACTACGACAAACATATAATACCGTAATAAGTGTTTACAAATTTTAGCACAGTATAGTATTAATATTAATAATACAAATAGGTGATTAACAATGTTAATAATTTATTTAAAATACACCCAAATGTATAATATTACACCTAAATATGTATACATATTGAGTATATATAATTTAATATAGATATTGGTTTCTAAATGACATTAACTATATAAAGGGGTGTAAGGGGTGTCGAATAACATCATAAGACTTGAGACACCCACGCCAACCTCACCGGCACGTGGTGCACCCTGCTGAATAACGAACGAGGCAATGTCGAAAGCGGGGTAGGGTTTTACAGCCTGACTGGGTCGCAACCACCATGTATATGGCGAAAAAGCCCGGCATAGTGATTCGCTTCTGCGGGTCGCGTTTCGGGATCAGCCTGTGCATATCCAGCTTTTCGCAGGCTGGCATGACAGCGGCGACCGGCGATGGATAGTGTATCACTCGGTGGTCGCCATTGTTTTTGGATTGTACTGTGCTTACCATCAGGCATAGTGCAGTCATTTTGCCGCGGTACAATATATAAAAAATATATTTTTTTTTGTTTTTATCCAAATTATTATTTTTGCTCACGGCTTCGCACAGGTTAATTTCATCAACCCCTCGGGAACAGTACTTTTTTTCTAGATGAACGGTTACCTTTAATGTTTGTTTCTGTGTAGATATGTCAGAAGCACTTCGACAGCGCCTTGTTAAAACTTGGCTAACTAGCTTATTTTTGACGGCTGCCCCGTCCATCACCCGTGACTCAGCAACATATAACTATTTCTTTTTCACCACCGATATTGAGAATATGCCATCTTACTTTCACATTTTATCTAAGACCGTGTGTCGTTACAATATTTACGTATGTGTGCGTTATCGTACCATTTGGTTTGTCAAAATATCATGTAGGTAACGTATATATAGTTTTTTAGTTATAATATCATCGTCCCTGATGCAAAATTTCATAATAATCAGCTGAGTCGTTAAGGCGTGTAATCGTAACAAAGAAAGTCACATTCGTATCTATGATATTAGTTCAGGTTATAATATTTTTCTTTATGTTATAAACATATTAAACTGTTTACTATTGGTAATACTGTTTCTCACGGTCTCGCATGTACGAAAGGAGCAGTATTTTGTGTATCTGTTGATCTCCCTCTCGTCGTTTCCTATTCTTTCTTTTTTCTTTTGTGTGAACACAAAAAGTGCAGGTAAGAGTTCATTTCAAACAGTCCTCAACCCAGCGCTCTCAGTCTACAAAGAGCGAACTTTGCAAACGATACTAATAGGTGCGATAAAACTCTACACACCGACAGCTGAACAAAAAGTAATTTCACTGAAACCATCGTATCGGTTTAACAACAAACGATTCTTGGAACGATTGCAGTGTCCATTAATAAGACACCGTATTGAACAGTAAAGTATCGAATGGACTCTCTTCCGAAGAATTAACTTATTGTGCTGTACACAAACTACAAAATATTCGAGTACTAATTTTTCTTAATTTTGTAACGTTATGAACAGAGTTTAAAAGTCTGTTCTCGTAAAATTATTAAATTAACTTTCTAAGAATTACTTTCTTGCAATTTTTTTTTTGGACATAGCAGTATCATATATATTAATACATGAAGCCTAAACTTTGTATCCCTTTTTAACGGAATTGGGCGAACGGATGAACGTGAAATTTGGCATAGTTAAAGTTTATATGGAGGAGAAGTGCAGAAAGCTATTTAATTTATATAAAATGCATTAGAAGTACATTAAATTAATTAAAATATGCATTACTCACACTAATGCTTCAATTTTACACAACATGTAAATAAAAAATACATTTTGACATCTGTCAATAAAGGACTTGAAAAAAGGTTGTGAAGGAGGTTGCTATGCTCGATTGTATGTATTATTTTACTCTTACGTTCAAATTACCCTTTTTCATTCTACATTCAACAATGATATTATAACATACAACTATTATTATAATATTTATCCCTTTAAAAAATCAATGAACTATGGTCGAATGTCGACCACTGGACGCCCACTAGTAATATCAATTTTCTCAAAAATTAACCTTTATAGTTTACTAAACATCTTTTTTGAAGACTCTAAAACAACGCCCCAATATAGGTATATAATTTAAATCTGACCTTTTTATTGCATGTAGTATATTTGTTTTAAACATATATCTACATATACTTTAAATATGTAGCTATCATACTTTTATCATAGAATTACAATTTGTATTATAGGTAATAAAAAAACTTATCATGTAGATGATATCCACCACAAGGCATATGATTACCCTGATCGTGTAGCCGCACGCTTCTAATGAACAATCAACAGAAGACGTAAATAGACCGATAATTCCGATATATGTGGTCAAGCATTTCCTAGTTGTTAGAATATTATTGTATTTAGAAATTGAAAGTTATAATATAGGTTATAACTATTAAACCTAATATTAATTTGTTAACTAATTATACGCAATCAAAAGTCAGCAATTTATATTTAACACGATTAAAATGAATAATTACAATAAAATAAATGTGAAAGATTTTTTGAAACCCACTAATCACACTACTATATCTATATACATATAATAATAAGAATGTAAATCTGGGGTAAATATTGTTTCAGGTGGCTTGGCATAAGTAATAAAATACATTACAATTTTTAGAAATGTCTGTCTGTTTGTTTGAACACGTATCACTGCTAAAGTACTGCATATCTAAAGTATAAAGCATATCTTCGAGTAACATTTAGTCGTGATTTCATTAAAATCGGCTAACTCTATTAAAAGTTATCGTAATTTTAATGATGACGCGACTTAAGTACGAGAGAAAAGTAGATAAATAAATGGACTTAATACAATCAGATGATTTTATTAATCACTGTTTTTTTTATTAGATCCCACGAGGATTGATTCGCGGGTACAGCTAGTTGATTAATAAATACATACAAACATTTACAGGTAATTAAAATTAAAACCTATCCTGTCTTTGTACTTTTATATATAATATATATTTGTCGGTCAATCAGTTGTATTAACTTTGGTGGCTTTAAAATATTAACATTTTTTTTAAACAAATGTAATGGCATTTGACTGCGAAAGTATGACACATTTTAAAGTTTTTAATTTGTTACATTTGTACTTGTATAGCTGTGAGTTATAAATAGTTTGTACTATACGATTTAAAACCATTGTCAAGTAATTTATAATTCTTGTCGCTGCCAAAATACATAATTCTTTTTACATGGCCCAGATACTTTTTGAGCTCACATATACTTGTCTTTCTATTTCTTGAGGTGCCTTTAATGCTTAAAACGCGATTAAATTATGACGTATTAAGTTTAAACTCACAGAATTAATTGTTTGTAAAGTCATTGATAGTGTCTTGTTTTATTTAAAGAATGAGGCAACCTTACACCTGTCCGGTGTCTCCGTAAGCTCGTGCATGCGTATATGCTTATGTTCGTTCAAAATAAATTCAACTTCATTCTTTTCTTCACTCTATATCAATTTCGATAGCGAAATTTGAGTCATTTACTACCACAGAATAAAAATAGGTATAGATATATAATTTAAAAAATTAAAATTGCAATTGTTACTGAAATCGTATAAAACCATTCGTGTAATGAAACATTCTGAAAGATCAGTATGACGTAAGTAGTTCATTTAAATTCATAGCTTAAATAATATTGACCATGATTTTTTAAGGCACCGTTATCGAGTATTAAAAATTCGTTCTGTTAAAATTATTTATTAACTTAGTTCATATTGTATTCAATATAATGAGTATCGTATGATTTTATAAGTTAGAGTGGCTAATAATTATTGATATTCAACTTAAGAATGGTATACGGATAACTCATATATGTATGAATAGTTAGTTTAGCTTAGGTTAGCTCAGATAGGTCGCGAATTGCATGTATCAGGCAACCAAGCCCAGCCCAAGCCGAGGTGTCCCGTGCACCCTTGAGCTAGTTGTCAAATAAAATCGGGTGAGTGCCTTAAGCGCTCTCCTTAGTAGTCCAGTGAAGCTGTTAAGACCTTACTATGTCAATAGCATAGTCAGTTCGAAAAAAAAAGGTATACGAATATAAAAAATATACTATTCTTTAAAACATTCAGATAATTAATAGTAGATCAATGCAATTATGTAGATATAAGAGAAGCTTTTATATAACTAGATGTAATAGTAATCATTATACGTAATGATACATAATTCATCATAGTTATATTTAATTACTCTGTGTAATTCAAAGATGCTTACCTACCTACGTCTGTGTTCATTGTTAAGTGATATTAAAAATAGATAAATATTACATACCGTTATAAATTACAAGTCTCACTTGAAAAGGAAACAGTTCTTTAATACATTTATAAACGATGCGTATAAGTGATTATTCTAAACAGAGAACAGTTAATAAATAAACATCAAACCCAGTGGATGAGAAGTTTTAAATTTTTTTTTATAATGCTATTTTTAGAGTGTTTTGACTAATATCGAAAACGGTATTTATTATAAATTGCTGGTTAAAACTGTACAGAATCAATACTATCTTTGTAGCAATGTAAATTAGCAATTAAATAATCGAAAGGCATTTTATTTTAAAACGTAGAAGAATTCACCGTTCTCGTGAAATTCCCTCCGTCGTCAAAGTATGCGTTTATAAATAAATAAAAGTAACAGCGAAACGTACATGTGCGTTAACGTAGTTCAGTATTTTGGTGCTTTTTATTGAATTTTTATACATTCTTTCAACTCCTTCCACTGATATGTGGTTACCTTTCAAGAAATCAAGCATAAATACATTAATTTATTATTACAACGGCGAAAGCTCTATCCATTGAAAAAACGGTATTGGACAATGTACGCTGGTATGTTTGACCTACAAAAAGGAACCAATTATTATGGAATTACTGAATAATGTCATAGATACTAGATATAGAACAAATTATTTTTGATTTAGATCAGTCTCAGTGCAAAAAAATAGACTTATATTTCTACAAACTACACGCGTGTAAAGATCTATTATGTTACGTAATCTAAATTTATTTATTATTCATCTCATTAATAAACGTATCTGGATTACGATGAATTATACAAAAAATAAATAAATTATGTAGGCCTTGCTATAAAGAAATCCGTTGGTTTAATACGAAATTCACATTAACAGTATAAAACAGCGCTCTCTGTATCGCAGTTAATACAGGAAAAATTGTTAACAGCCTAAATTTAATAGTAGACGTAAATCGCTTTGATAAAAGAGTGTTAAAAGTGTTTCATATAAGCGTTTTCTGTTAAACATTACTCGTCGGATATACAAGTGTATTTTTATCTTTATCACAAAATCACATATGGGTTATCTAAAGTGATTCGAAACAAACAAAGCTCATATAGTAAGCTCTAATTTAAAAGGATACTATAATATCATAATGTAAGTAACGTTTTAAAAGTGAAGTAGGTACCTACCAACTCGTTACTTATAATATTAAATTCAACAAAGTAAGTAAGCGATATAGTGATTTAGTCGAAATAATCAAAACATCAAAGGTGACCAAAAATTACAATAATATTAATCTTAATTTCTTTTATAGTTCTTTCTATGAGCACGGAGAGCAGATAAAATTTATTCGTATGCAATTATACCGGCGTATTCTCATGTTTCAACACATCTTGAAACGCATGAGGAGACCGCGATTTAAGTATTAAAGATATTACTTTTATTAACACTCGACCGATTCGTACAGTAATAACTATTTTTCAGCCAGAATTTTTAAATAATGATAGGAATTATTTGTATATTTTGAATACTATTTTTGACCCGAATGAATTCTTTAATTCGTCACATCTCATAAATATAGGCACTATTAAAAATGTAACGCACAGCATCAAACCTAAATATTATAATACTTATGTTTAAAACTAAATTTTCAAATTCGCATCTAAATTAAAATAATATAAATAACATTAAAAAACTTACCTTAAATACAGCCGGAGCTAATGGTATAGCCGCTTGGTTGTGAAGATGTTTTTTCGACATTTTCTCTTTTTTTCTTCTCCGTGACTACGAAAATAATTGATCGGTTTAGCCACAAATACTCGGAAAACCCTTTAGGAACTAGTTTAGAAAATAATTCTAAACAAGTCTCTCTATTGACGGTGAGTGGCAATTTACAGAACGCTGCCTTTCCACAAAACTTTTCGCTTTGCGAAAATTATGAACGTGCGTATGAATGATTGTTGAAATTTTATTCATTCAGTTTTAATTTAGATGTATACACTTTTTTAAATATTAATTTCCTAACAAAATAAAGTTGCAAAGTTTAAAATTAAATATAGATTTACGCGCCAGCAAAAGTGCGTCGTGCCACTCTTGCGGTTAAATCGGTAATGAATTGTAGAGTCGCGGAGTCGTACAGCGCACTCTCGTCGTACGACACGGTGCCGCGGTGTGTCGAGTTCGTTACTTCAGTTTGAAGCCGAGTCCGAACCGAAGCTGAAGTAGCGGCGCCGAGTGACGTGGGCAGTTCTAGCGTCTCGGAAATTAACAAGCTGAAACGTTGCGACGAGGTTGGCCCGTTGCGGGAGGAGTGTCAATTCCTAATGGCGCGCTAGCGAAAATTCTATGTTCTTGCCAAGAATAAGTTTTTCACTACGCATTTTACATTAAATTAGTACAACACCACGGCAACATCTTGGGAAAGTTGCAAATAATGTTCAACGCACGTGACTTAGCCGTACGCTAATTCGTTTTTTGACGTATTACACGATTACGTGTTTGTAAAATAACTTGCGTTGGCTTGATAATAATATCCAAAACGTGACAACGTAAAAATGTCACGTTATGTATACAAATCTAATGTTTTTCCAAGAAAAAATTGTATCTTGGACCAAATTACTTCTGTACTTTAGTAACCAACAAGGACTTATAACTTAAAAGATGCTTTGAAAAATTGATTATTCATCAATTAAAATAAAAAGACAAATATGCCTTTGTTATAAAATAACCATAACATGCTAAAATACATTATTTTCTATAATAATAACTTACATATCATTTCATTACATAGTATAAAACAAAGTCCCCTACCGCGTCTGTCTGTCTGTCTGTTCGCGATAAACACAAAAACTACTGAACGGATTTTCATGCGGTTTTCACCAGTAGTAAGTGATTCGTAAGGAACGTTTTGGTATATAATTTGTCAAGGGTTTTTTTTATAATCAGCGCGGGACAACGTCTGCCGGGCCCGCTAGTTTTTCTTATAATTATGGTTTTTTTTATAGCAACACGGCAAAATGACTGCACTATGCCTGATGGTAAACACAGTACAATCCAAAAACAATGGCAACCACCGAGTGACATACCATCCATCACCGGTCACCGCTGTCGTGCCGGCTTACAAAAAGCTGGATATGCACAGGCTGATCACGAAATGCGATCCGCTGAAGCGAATCACTATGACGGGCATTTTCGCCATATACATGGTGGTTGCGACCCAGTCAGGTTGTGAAACCTATAATGACCTATAATGTTACTCTTTAGAGCTTTTCCATCAGTTTAATCTTACAAACAATTATGAGGGAACTTCAATAGGAGTGAACACATATGTTGTAAGAAACTTTTATTGAATAATATTTTATTTTTCAAGATAGATTTTTAGGTATATAATTAAATACCTTTTGTATAAATTTTCAATCCAATTTCTAAAGAAATCTTGATCCTCTATACCAAGACAATCTTCTTTGTAAAAATAACACATTCATCATCGTTAAATTCAAATTCACTTCTCAGAAACCTCTACAACTTCGCAAGTATGTAGAAATCACTACGGGTGAAGTTAGATGTAAAGAAAGTTTTCTCAATTATTTCGGCTTGCAGCTATCGCAATTATGGACTTGTGAGCTGAGGCCATTATTTTAAGGAAATAAGACAAGAGATAGGTAATCCGTAACCGCCAATCTGCAAATTTTTTAAATCAATTTAGCAGTAATTACTATAGTTTAAATTTGTTTTAGAATTAAAAAAAGAAAAACAAGATATTCAGTCTATACTTCGTAATAAATACGATATGTTGTCATAAATTACGTTGTTGCCTAAATATTCCTATAAAATTTCTTTTTTTTAAATAACCATAGCATATTTAGGCAATGGTAATCAAATAGGTAATGTTCCTACTTTATGCGTGTGGTATATAATTATATAATGTCATAGATATGCTTTATGATGCCTATAAGCATATTTCGACGTTGAATTTACAATTAACTTATAATTACAGTCAATAGATCAATACCAGATTTAAATTTGATCAAAGATGGCTGTCTCAAATCGTTCAAATTTAATTATAGGAGGAATCGTATTCAGCGAAGTTCAATAAAGTTTGTAAACGATTAACTCAAAAGAAAGTACTTTAAGGATATCACTGAAACACAAATCTATGGCGTAGATTGAACTCTCATTATTGGTGAATCTAAGAGGTGAATCTAACTAATAAGATATAAGCATACTTATGGTGTAAGCAAAAGTGTAAGCGCTAAATCTATAAATAATCTATAGATACACATTCACATTTATCAATCTGTCCTGAGTCTTATTAGTGTATAAGGAAGCTGTGTTCTTTTTATTTATATACGCGTTTACTTCCTACGCATTTATATCTTAGTGTCCACTATTATTAGGCATACTTAGTTAAAATATACTGTTAATATAACAATATTCACCTCTAAATATCTCACTACTCGGGAAAGGAATACGTAAATATAAGCTTAATCATCATGCCAGTATGTATATTTATTGCTTAGAAACGTGGAGTTGTAGGTGGTAGAGCCATGCTGAAGCTATTACTGGTTTCAGCATGAATGGATCAACTCGACCGGGGTTGTACCACCCGACCAACAGAAAACCGACGTGAAGTAACAGTGCTTGCATTGTTGCGTTTCGTTCGGTCAGTGAGAGCGCCGGAGGCCCACCTCCCCTCCCCCAAACACAGGATGGCAACGCATTTGCGACTCTCCTGATGTTGCAAGTGTCTATGGACGGTGGTGATCACTTAACATAAGGTGACTCACCTGTTCGTTTGCCTCTATTGATATAAAAGGAAAAAGAAATTTGTAATCTTGTTTTACAACTGACAAGTATTACGAGGACATTTCTTGAATTCTATATTGCCTCTCTAAATGTTTCCGTAACCTTCGCGTCGATTGATATCATACTTACTTAAGGTATTATATAGGAAAAATACGAGATTCATAACTGTCAAGAACATACATAATAAACTAAAAATTTCAGAAAACCTAGAATCAAAAATTCTAATCGCGTCTGTGGAACAGAATATCTAAACAATGGACATGTTTTATATGTTCATGTAAAACTAAAGTTCTGTTCCATTAACATACAAGAATTTAAAGATTTCATTCGAATACACACGTTATTTCTTTAAAATAAAGACTACAGTACAATGCACGATTGAAACAATACGTCCAATGTGAAACTTAACGGAAAAACTATATAAGGATTTACAACTCGTATACATCACTATAAAAATTTATAGTTTGCCTATTCTTGCATATCGAAAAGCTATGGAAAACTCCACTGTGACGGCGACTCGGTATCCTTCCTACTAAACGAATAAAGGCTATAAAATGGTATTGTCGAAACACTAAGCATTACAGGTCGTTAATCATTAAAATTACGAGTGTTTTGCTATAAAACCGAGATATAACCGGCCCACGGTCTCGGAATACATTCCCAATACTAATATATCACAGTAACGAACATGATTGTCGCCTTATTATAAAATTAGTACGATAAGATGATATATATTTATCTGAAGTGAAACTAACTAAACATGAGTACAATTTTTAAGCCAAATGCTGGGAAACAAAACTAGATTGCACTGGAATTTGTTGTCTACAATACAGAAATCACATCCAAGCATTTACTTTATTATTTTGTAATAAATCAATTATTTTGAAACTCGAAACAGATTTATGTAAAAATTAAATAACGTCATTTTTTTTATATTATAGAAGGCAAAAGAACAGGTGGGTCACCTGATGTTAAGTGATCACCACCGTCCATAGACACTTGCAACACCAGGGGAGTCGCAAGTGCGTTGCCAGCCTGTGTTGAGGGAGGGAAGACGGTGTAGGAGGAGGGGATAGGGAGGTGAGCCTCCGGCGTTCTCACTGACCGAACGAAACGCAACAATGCAAGCAATGTTACTTCATGTCGGTTTTCTATGAGAAGGTGGTACTACCCCGGGCGAGCCGGCCCATTCATACTGAAACCAGTGATAGCTTCAACGTGGCTCTACCGCCTACTATTGTTAGGAGTTAATCAAAGATAAGAAATTTATTCATTTTAAAAAAATAATCATAAAATATTACATTATAAGATGCAGTAAAAATTACAAATCGACAAAATAATACAGATTTCCATTCTTAACAATATCTCAGTAAGGTGTGTTTTAACTGACTTTTACATATTTAAATACTAAATCTCTTATTCACTATTATCTGACTATAGCAAATTTATTTAACTATTGATATAATCTTTTAAATAAATACTATTGTTTATATATAGTACATTGTAAAAATTTTTTTTTTTACACTTATGCATTTCGAACAAATGATATGTACTTTGAGTGCAATAGCTCCCATGTTATCTAAGTTTATATGTATTGGAAAGAATTACTAACAATTTATGTTTTCTATATCTATATCTAGTATTAGTACCTATGCTTAGTATTTATTAATGACAAAATAATACTATCTGTGATATCATATAACTTAAAAATATTTTCTTAAATTTCATCAAAACTTTTTAGGATTAATTTAAAATTCTTATATTCTTATACAATATTTTATATTATACAAATGATTAGGGGCCTGTTATTTTTTGTAGTACCACTCAACATTACACTGTAGTATACTGTGCCTGATGGCACGCACAGTAAGTACCATGCACGAAGAACGGCGGATCGCTCCGTCCCACGGCGGACGAAAACCTGTTTATAACTCCGTATGCGACCGAGAAGCTTTTGTCTTTCTTGCACTGCACCACGCGAACTGCCAATATTCTGTGTTGCGCAGCGCCACATTTGCGCCACCCTGTTGCCATGACGACCCAGCCGGGAAACAGAAACACCAAAGGCCCTTCTAAGAGTTAATCAGTAATGAACACCACAACAACCGACATCGCCAAAGCTCGACCGATAACCTGACCTGCCAACTGGACTCCGTACCTTCGTTTCACGCACCGCGATCCGTAAATGTGGTCAACCGCTCGAACGCTTTCTCCGACCAATCTATACAAGGGTAATTTAAACACAGTTAATTGGAACTGGAATAAATAATAAATTTGGTTCAGGAACATGGGCATTTTCCAGTTATATGCAAGTACCTTATTGGTGAAAGAAATGCAGAATACCTGGAAATATCGAGTAACAATATTTATTCTTTCTATGCCTTTGTATTCTTTTCCATAGCAAAAGTATAATATTGTATAGAAAGTAGTGCTGATCCAGAGTAAATTAATGGATGGCCTAGTTTTAGCAATGATACTGCATATGGTAGGTAGGGTTCAATAGTTGACCGTTTTAATGCGAAGTCAAGTGATCTGCATTCCTACCTACATTGTAGCTCTGAACTTAGCCTTACGGTGAAAAAACATATTCATCAAATATCGGCAATCCCCTTTTCTACATTACCATTTCCTACCATAATATAAAATGTAATTTTTTTCCGAACTTGTTGTTTTCGCAAAGAGATTGTTTGGAATTGGCAATGTTAGAGAGAGAGAGGGATGATCGCAATTTGACACGATTCAGTACTCACTCCTTTGACGTGTTGCATGAGCATAATATTAAGTCAGCAAGATTTATTAGTCCTGATATAGATACAAGTCCGAGAGTTTGTTATTGTCTACCTTAAGACATTTAACGGACTTTGAAATTACCACGACTCTCTTACTTGCATCTATAAAATGTCATCACAATAAACAATCATAATGGATGAAAATTTGTAAAGGCTTGATTGAAATAAACAAATATCAAATTTTGTTGACTTTAGTATGAATCGAATCCATGAAAGATTATTAAATTCTAGACTGGTCAAATACCTAGAATGCAATCAAATACTTTCTGCAAATCAATTTGGTTTTTGTAAAAATAGATTGTGTGAAGATGCTTTATTAGAATTTACAGATTATATTGTTACTTCAATAGATAAACAGTATAAGACTCTATCTAGCCTTATTCTTAGATCTAGCAAAAGCTTTTGACACTGTTTCAGTTCCAACTCTTATTAATAAATTGGAACAAATAGGGGTTCGAGGTACTCAGCTAAAATTATTGGCCGATTATTTATCACAGAGAACACAATGTGTTAAAATAGATAACTTTATTAGCAGTGATCTGCCTATTACTTACAGCGTGCCTCAAGGTAGTATTCTCGGGCCTACTCTTTTCCTTATTTACATTAATGATTTATGTAACCTCTCCCTATCCTATGGCAAAATATTAACATATGCAGATGACACCACTTTGGTCTTTTCAAGCGAGTCATGGGGTGAAGTCTTCACACATTCGCAAAATAGATTAAACACTGTGATGCAATGGTTAAATGAAAATTTAATAACTTTAAACATTGATAAAACTAAATATATAGCTTTTACTCCTTTAAACTATAAAAACCATCCTTATGATCATCTTTCTTTATCCACACACTCTTGTCTACTTCAAGGTACTTCTGTTTGTTCCTGTATTCAATTACAGCGCGTCAACACTGTAAGATATTTAGGTATTATAATAGACAGTTCCCTCTCTTTGCAGCCTCATATTGAACTTCTTACGTCTAGAGTTCGTAAACTTATTTTTATATTCAAAAATCTACGACACATTGGAGATTCAAAAATGATTAAATCAGTATATTTTGCCGTCTGTCAGTCAATTATTACATATTGCATCACATCCTGGGGTGGGGCCGCTAAAACTACCTTAATAAAATTAGAGCGTGCTCAACGAGCAGTTTTAAAAGTAAGCTCGTTTTTGCCGTTTACATTTCCTACAGTTAAACTGTATAGCATATCGAATGTTCTTACTGTAACACAACTTTTTCTCCAAAAAACTATCCTTGCCATACACCGTCGATTAAAGTGTGATCCTAATATTCATTTCGGTAAAAGACGTAAGCATCATGTATGTCAGACGATCTCACTCCGTCTACAATTTTCACATAAATTTTTCTGCTCTCTTGGTCCTCATATATATAACCAGATTAATTATATTCTTCAAATTTATCATTTAACTAACCAAAAAGCAAAACGCATTATCCATAATTGGTTACTAGCACTTTCATACAAAAATACTGAAAATCTATTATCTATAGTTTCATAAGACCCTTGTTGATAAATTTACTGTTTCTAGCAAAAGTAATAAGAATACATCTCCATTCTAGAGAACGAGAGTCTGGAGATCTGTAAGTTCAGGTCTTTGAACCTTTTTCAGACTCCAGACCTCACATTAATTTGCACTATAAATTTACTGTTCTGTAAAATGTTATACTATATGTTTTTTTTTGTTCATAAACAATATTGTATAGTTGTAAGAATCTAATAGTGAGGTAAAATAAATAAATTTATCATTATTATTATTATATATAGTTTTATCCAGACATATAGAAAATCTCAAACAATTAGCGTTAACTTTGGCAACTAGATAAAAAAAATGTTTTCCTACTATAAAACTAGATAAATAATTATTAGTAACTTGTAATGTTCTGCCATTAATGTCTATTGCCCCGCAAAGAGCATTCAATCAACCCACACTAATTTAAATCATTCATTCTCTATTGTAGTGCGCAGTATGCATCAAGACATTTCCAGTTTTATCTACCCAACAATGTATCAGTATCCAGAGCCGGTTTTAGGGTCAGACCCAGGCGGCTGGGCCACCCCATGCAATGTTTCACAGGACTGGGCGAAAGGGGTCAAAGCGACAAACGAAGTATTCGGTTAAAATTAAATAAAATTACCTAACCATTCGCTTTATGTAATACAACAACCAACTAACTAATGTTTCTTTTTTTAGTTAAGTAACCTTGTAAAAGTAATAAGTGACAAGAACCTTTTTGTATTATCTCTCTCAGTTTACTCAGATTAAACATAAAGAACTTTAACTCGTGACTTCTCAAGTGGACGCCTTTTTTATGTATATCAAAAGGCGTTACGAAATATATTTTGTCTAAGATGCAGGTGCCAATAGCTAAAACTGGCGCTGTCAATATAAACCAATATTTGTCATATAGAAAAAAAAACCGTGAATTAAATCATCACACAATATA
Organism: Antheraea pernyi; assembly: GCA_015888305.1. Classification (NCBI taxonomy): domain Eukaryota; kingdom Metazoa; phylum Arthropoda; class Insecta; order Lepidoptera; family Saturniidae; genus Antheraea; species Antheraea pernyi. The sequence continues at coordinate 945,215 of MU158733.1, read as the reverse complement.
GAGGCTCGTGTAAAATAATGAATAGACAACCATTTAGCACAATCACTTCGCTAACAGATCGGTCAATTTCATGGCGCACTACGGTATATTCAACGTAGTTTATTTGAGTTTAACTTAGCAGTATGTTAGTATATCACATTAGTGATATCTTAAGATCGCATAATATTTTCATATAACAAACGACAAACCCATTCCTGTGTAGTTATAAAAGAGTAATATATCCTACAAATACGTGTAAGTGCATTTTTAAAACGTATTGCCAATTACATATAGCCTGCCATGTATCGACTTACATTTAATCATTTATTTTATGCAGAAAAAAATTAATAACTATTTGATTATGTACACTTATAGTTTTGCCTTAGTTGGTCATAAAATTATCCTAAATCCTAAAACTATTTGTTTAACAAGATAGTCATTAAATTTAGTAAAAAAAGCGATAGATCATAAAACATTTTTTAAACCAATACATGCTCTCTATAGAAATATACTAAAGATATAATATTTATATAATTTTTAAAATTTACAATAGTACATTATATACACATAACTAATTTCTGCATACTTTTCAAGATATTATCATTATACAATAGCAGGCCCGGCGGACGTTCACCCGCCTTGATAATAAAAAAACCTTAACAAATTATATACCTAAACCCTCCTCATGAATCACTTTATAACTGGTGACAACTGCATGAAAACGCATTCAGTAGTTTTTGAGTGAATAAATAAACAGATAAATAAACGCGGTAGGGGACTTTATTTTATAATAATGTAATAATGATAAGTAAATAAAAATATTATCATTTTTTTACTTGAAAAGACTAGTATAATGTTTAGTCACTCCGTAGAATATCTACATATTAAAATACCCAATAATATTTATTGATTAAAGCACTACATAATGGTGACACTATCCCTGGAGACGGAGTTTATCACATGTATATGAAGATCATAAGTTGGCTACAGATCCCAACCACTCCACTTAGTTTTAAAATAAGTACATGGAAGAAAATCGATACAACATTTTATTATTAGGTCTTTACCTATTAACCTGTTCTTCGTATTGGCCATTTCAAATCAAAATAATTTTTGTTTGACTAAGAATTCTAATTTCAAATTAATTTTATTTTAAAAACATGGAATTCTTTTTCCAAAAGTAGTCATTTGTTTATTGATTAGTGTTACATTTTCGCCTGTTATTACAATCACATTTCAAAAAAAAAAACTTTCATACACGGATTAAACTACAGATTTATTAACGTAGATATTAGATAATTCGTATAATTTCTCATTTAAAAGCTTGTAAACCTGCTTATTCATCTTCTGTAACGTTTCAATTGACGTATTAAATTCTATGGCGTAAACATTACAGGTAAACAACAATACCTATTACAGAAATTGTTATATTACTCAGTGGCATATCTATACACTTAACCTACGAGTGTAAAAGCACACACGTAAGCAGCTTCTTTGCAAAATTGTAATTAACCACAAAATATCAAAAGGAGTTTGTAATAAACAAGGAAATTGAATAACATCCCTTTTATTTCTAGATTATGTATAACGACGTACAACTGGAATCATTTTAAATGTATACCTAGCATAGGTTGGTATTTTTGAGACGACTTCAAACTTGTAGCGTAAATAATGAGACCAAAGTATATGATCAGTTGTTTAAAAGTTTGTCAAACAAATGGGTTTAACTGTTTTGTTGTTGATCGAAGGTTTGTAGTAAAATTATATGCCATCAAAACCAAAACTTGTAAAAATCCAAGTCCCGCAACTCAGTTCTTCTACCGTAATAAGTTGTGAGATCCATGTAATACCAAGTCGGTTGCTTTATTAAGTCGCTACTTAAGGGATCTTCTGTCTTAGATTATTATGTAATTAGCTAACCTAACAACATCTTATATGTCAATATTAAAAACCTTTTTTGTTTTAAATAAAATTCAGGATTCTAGTTTTATCCACAAATAAGTTATAGGGGGTCGAAAATGGCCTGAACTGCTTCGAGAAAAGGATGGTACTACCGTGCCGCTTCTTTGCTCGACTTCGCGGAGCCACTGCCGCGCCGTGCCCCAGATCAGTAATATATCTTTGTTCAATGTTTTTCCAACGATCATTACGTATTTTACAAATAAATTAAAGTACGTCGCGTATAGATACCACAATCTTTAATTATTATATATTTTAGTGGGGTATCTCTTTTCCCTATTACGCATTTTGATCTAAAGACCTTGACCGGAGTCAGAGCATATTTACAAAGGTGCCGTCTATAGGCTGAAACAAATCATGGCCTATGCCAAAGTGCTTGCAAAACTACAAATAATTAATACAGACGTGCTATATTCTGTTCAATTGAAGACTTTATTCGAGATATAAAAAAATCGGTTAAGTTGATACTTTATTTTTAGACCAAGGAAAAAAATCCGGCTTTACTCAATTTGCCACGTACTGAAATTTTCCACTGTGGTAATCAACCACTTGGCGATGATTGAATTGAATTTGAATAGTATATATTATATAACGGGTATTACACATATATCTCACTGATGGGTAACATTTATATTGGACTTAAGTTTTTTTTTTATGTCATATGTCACCTGATTTTAAGCGATCACCACCGTCCATAGTCACTTGCAACACCAGGACAGTCACAAGTGCGTTGCCAACCTGCCTTGGGGGAGAGGGGGAGTAAGGGAAGGGGAAGGGGAGGGGAGGTGGAACCTCCGGCGCTCTCACTGACCGAACGAAACGCAACAATGCAAGCACTGTTACTTCACGTCGGTTTTCTTGTTTGACTTTACGGCAGTACAGCGGTTATTCTGCTAAGCTAGTATAAAACATAATATGTTTTATTTAGTTCTAGGTATAATGTGGCCATACCTATTATTGTAGTGATTTTCCTGAACATGCGTTATCATTTTTTATCATCGTTCCAATAGATTCTATTGCGTCACCGCGTAATATGGGCATGTCGCACCATAAACTGAGTCATATAAGATAAATGATGATTCGATGGTTCCTAAGATTTCTAAGCTCAGTATCCTAATTGCTGCACTAACAGCGATAAGATCAGTGTTATACGTCATTGGCTATCTTAAGACTGATGGTGTCACTGTAGGTATACTGAAATAGAATAACAATGTAAGATCAAATTTTTTGAAGTTGAACAATTTAACCTATTAAGATATCAATAATGCCCTATGAGATTAGTGTTTTCGCAAGCAAGCGTCCAGAAACTATATTATTTATCAAGTAAGTATCCGTATAGTATATAGTATCCGTGAAAATGATTGTTTGACAAAAGGTAAAATAATATATATATATATTGTTTAGTGAATAAATTACAGTGTAAAAATATTAACTTTACTTTTTTAGTCTATCAATCCACATGCTTCCACATACTTTTTATCACACGGAAAACACTTAAACCATTTACGTCCTGCTAATGTTGAAAGATATAAAAATATATGGATTTTCCCACGGTATTTTCCCAACACACACGTAACAAATTTAATGAGTAATGAGTTTGAAAAACAATTGCTTTAGGTGTTACAGTATTATTATAAAATCTAAAGAAATTATAAAATCTAATGGATTTTTATACATATGTTCACTTATATATATTTATATATTCTTTATTGGATATTAAAAGAAAACGGCAAAGGGTTCATTGAATCCAAAAAATAAGTAGCCTATAATTATCTATGAAAAAAATCCACATTGAATGTTCACAGTCTTATATGCCCATACTTTCAGTAGTTTTGAGATGATTGGGACCAAATAACTGTATTTTCATTATATATATAGATCAATATATGTAGTTATGAAATTAAATTGTCTCCTTAGGTTTTCCTGGAAGAGATCGCTCTAAGCGATAATGCCGCCTAACTGTACACATATTGTAAACTGATGACTAATTTTGTATATTTTCAATGTGTGTGCAATAAAGAGTTTTATTATTATTATTATTATAATAACTTGAACGTTTGTAAGTTTTCGCAATTATGACGAATTTTCATTGAAACAAATTTGCAGAATTACCGTTTTGCTGTATAAAATTACATCTAATTGATCACTACTGGCTATGTGTACAGAATGATAATAATTTAGTATAGGTATACAAGTTTACCATGCGGTTTAATTCTGACGCTATACGAGTAGTCAGAGGCATCACTATGTTGCCTCCGGTGTTGCAAACGTCTATAGATTGCGGTAAACTCCTACCATTATGCTGAACGCACGGTTATTTGTCACCATCTTAGTATATAAAATTGTTGTATATTTATAATCGAAGTGAACAATAATTATTTATGACGTACCCATCATTAATATTAAATATAAATAGTAAGCCAGTAAACTGAAATCTACGTCTTCCTCCTCTATTTATCAAACGGATCTCTTTATTTATTTTGTTTAGATATTGACAAGGTTTGGTGGTATAATTTTCTTTTTGGCAAAAGTTCGTTTGCCTGAATATTGAAACTTGAAAAAGCAAACTATGGTCGAATTTCGACAACTGGACAACCACTAGTATACATAAAAACGGATGTTGGTATGTCTGAGTTTTTGTACTATACTATTCATTTTGTTATAACACTTCTAGATAACGATGCAGAGAATTAACTTTCGTGCCGTTAATCCGATAGTCACGAAAATCGGTATGCGGTACTTTTTTTAACACAATGGATAAATACAACAAACAGTAACAAACGCAAGCGTAGCCATGCAATTTCGATTGTATGATTCACAAATGAATATATGTATGAATAGCTTAGAATAGTTAGCTAGGTCAGTCGCGACTTCTCAGGTAACAGCCCAAGCCGAGGTGCCGTGCGCCCTTGTGTATGTTACCTAGAAACCAAATCGGCTGAGTGCCTTAAGCGCTCGCCTTAGTAGTCCGGTGAAGCTGTAAAGACCTTACCAGGACGATAGCGTAGTCAGTTCGAGAAATAAAAAAAGTTTTCGTTCGATCATTTTCTCTGCGACTTACTTTGCAAGCGTAGCCGCGTGCACAACTAGTAAATTATAAAATATAAAGGTATTTGACGTTTAATGACATTTGCGCACAGATATAATATATGACACGTTCAATTGTTGATCTACCCGTTTACGATTCAATTGAAACCTTGTACCTTATTAGGATTGTTCTTTAGAAACATAGTTCTAACTGATTGATAAATAAAGATAAAGTAATACTGAGCTGGATGAGATCGGATAAAATATATCCGGGTATGATAACTCCTGGTATTAATTGCTCATTCCAGACGCTGTATTTATGTTTTACCTGGACAAAGTCGACCTTATTTAGTTGTAAACGGATACGTATATACATATAATATCTACGAAATGAAAACATAACTGTACAAACCTTCCTGTTGTTATCAATATTATATACCTACATTATGTTTTAATTATTATTCCAATTCTGTGACAAAATCTGTGTGCCAAGATTTTAGAATTATGTCGGAACCCAACAATAATTGTTCCATGATGAATTTTGAACTCGGAAATAGGTCGTCATGCTTATTAATACGGTATATGCAAACTATGTTATGTTTTATGGCGTTTTGTCCTCCGTTGAAAGATTAATTCTTTAGTGCTTCGTAATTAGCTACATTTCTAATTTTGATACGGTTCCATTATATAAATTGATTTAAAATAACCCTGAAAATTCTTTTACTTCGCTGCAAATGTTTCATTAGGAGACAGTAAATAACTTTATATATATACTAGCTGTTACGCGCGGCTCCGCGCGCGATTTTTTTTAAATCTATTCAAGAAATGTAAAATTGTAAAAAGGTGTGTACACTACAGAAATAATTTTTCAAAAACATTTGTAACTACGACACGCACGCCATCTACTGTAACATGTAATGTGTACATTAAATATGTGAATACTAACAGTATATCGAATGGGATGTGATTTATCATCAGTAACATACTTGGAACAACATACTTTAACCTACTATATACCACCCTTAGTGCTCACTAACACTACGTAAGAAAGTAATGAAAATTTGAAGCTATACATTAGCGAACAATATGTGTTAAATCTTTTATTATCGATATAATTGTGTCATTTCGTTGCTATAATATTTTTTTTTAATATTAATTCTTAATTTCAAATTCTTAATTCTAAAAAACTCTTTCTACCAAATCAATTGACTCTGTTTTTTTTGTTATCTGTATGTACTGCTTAAAGTAACAATGAGTGTAAATCGGCACCACAAAACAAGCTATTTGTTATTAAATGAGTTTAGGTTTAGATAAGATACCGTGTGAAATATTATTCATGATCAACTCCCTTCATAAATCAAAACGTATCCATAAAAAAAGACAAAGCTGAGAAAAGCGGAAGTGACAAATTCCAATAAAATATGACCTCCGGATACACGACATTCTCATAATTATTGGAAGGTAGATTTGTTTTACTTGCATTTGTTTGAGATGATATTATAAATAGGTCATATAAAAACTTCATTTGTGTGTTGCAAGCGCAGAATACTATAAATACGTTGTTTCATCATCTAAAGCTGTAAGTTATTAATTCTTTAAAATGTTTATACATATAGGTATATACCTTACCTATATAGGTAGGCATAAGTAAATATATGAAATAAAATAATATCTTTACATAGTATAAAATGAAGACGCTTCCGCTGATCTTTTAAGCTACTCAACGGATTTTAATACAGTTTTCATTGATAGATAGAGTGTTTAAAGAGGAAGGTTTGTATGTATAATACATACACATTATGGTACAGAATAGCCGAAAAATTCATAGATTTGTAATATAATATCGTATCAAACATATTTTTGTGTGCTTGAACCGCAAACGCTGGCTAACCCTTACAATATATATCAAATTAATGTACTACGGAATTGTACCTATATCGCAAAAATATCAATAACAAAGTCCACGATGGTATATGTTTATCTCTATAGGTAAATCCCACAATAAACATTTTTATCTTTTTTCAAAAATAATTATGTGATATTTACCAAGTTATTTTATACAATACTATTCCTTATCCAATTAAATTAAATACATTACATACGTTGTATATGTCATGTACATCAAAAGTGCCCTTAACAGTATTTCATTAAAATTAATATCTACATTGCACCCGTGCGAAGCTGGGGCGGGTCGCTAGTTATAGTATAAGAAATAATAATTTTAAATCTCTTATGCAGATAATATATATTTTAGATACCTCAGAAAATACCGCGTAAGGTCATTTATATTTCACAGTTATTTTTTGTATAGGCTGTATACCTATTCAAAATAAATCGCAATTTTCATAAAAGGTTACCATAGAGGATTCAAAATGGGAAAAATTTGGTCTACCAGTAGATTCAACTGCAAAAGATATACTTTGCAGCAGTATTGAGAACTACCTTTAATCATATTATTTTACAATTGTATTAATAATTAATATTTAAAAATTATCGACATGACTTGTATATATATATAAGAAACGAAAGAGAATAAAAGTTATTGCAGCAATGAAACTTATATAATATTATCAGAATTAAGTTCTGAAGGTCAGTATGAAACAAGGAGCGCCCCTGGCCTGAATGTGGCATTGAATGAATCTGAGCTGGCGAATCAATGCCGGCGGCGTCTCACCGTCTGTCTCCTGTTTGACGTCATCAACGGAGAAAATTCTATATATAGACCTTGATAACATTGCCAAAAATATAGGGGTGATTTAGGTAGAAATATTGAACCAAAACATACTTTGTAATCGAACATTATGTACGTAATCCATTGATATCTTTAACAAAAACTGCCCATTCTGACTGATTTTAATTAATCCATTTATTTTTCAGAAGTAGCATCTTTCTTATCTATGTAAATTTAACTTTATAAGTTATGAAATTACAGAGATCAGCTTGTGATCAGAATCATATAACCTGTGCAAGATTCAATAATTGCAGAAATAGTACCGCCACACGTATTTCTGTCTCAAAATAACAGTGCAGGCGCTACTTTCGGTTTCGTTTTGAATAGTATTACTTTGACCGATGCCGTAATATCGTAAAACCTTTGACAACTTCGTACACAGAACCATTCAAAATAATAAATCGAGCACAGAAATATATCAAACCTTTGAAGTGCGAAAGAGTAAAAACGTTTTATTACATCATATCCCTTTGTTCAAACATTTAAGATTTTTTTAGATACGTACGGCGAGAAATCGTTTTCCAGACATCACATACACCATGTAAGCGTTAAAAAATATATCTAAGAAGTGGTTCAAAACACAGGGCAGGGACTCCGGATGAATCACGTTGTCCTAGATTGAAAGCTAACCAGAATACTATGTAATATATCATGTCTAATAGTCTATATATACATTAATCATACGTCATAATCATATCATTTGGGGTGTAAGGGGTGTCGAATAACATCATAAGACTTAAGACACCCAAGCCAAACTCACCTGCACGTGGTGCACCCTGCTGAATAACGAACGAGGCAATGGCGAAAACGGGGTGGTATTACAGCCTGACTGAGTCGCAACCACTATGTATATGGCGAAAAAGCCTGTCATAGTGATTCGCTTCTGCGGGTCGAGTTTCGGAATCAGCCTGTGCGTATCCAGTTATTCGCAGACCGGCATGACAACGGCGACCGGCGATGGATAGTTTGTCACTCGGTGGTCGCCATTGTTTTTGGACTGTACTGTGCTTACCATCAGGCATAGAGCAGTCACTTTGCCGTGATACAATAAAAAAAAACCGTAGTTAACAAGCGCTATATGTAATTGCCAAGTCTTAACCAGACTACAAAATCCAAAAATGAATTGATACGAGCAGGAATGACCTTCATGACCTTCCAAGTTCTAGCAAATTCTATCATTGATAGATCGTTGCAAAATATATTTCAGTATAGATATTACATACATATATTCTTTAATTATAGAAATCACAGCCAAAAAGTCATTAAACCTTTAAATATTGACTGTTATAGGTATTATTACATTACTATGCATTTATTAAAAGAAGGCAAGCAGCGCATAGAACTCGCAACTTAAGGGTTCCATACTATTACACGTTTTAATTGAATATAGTTTGCATATTATCCTGAAATCCTCTAGCGTTGTTCATGCGCACGTTTAAATGACCTTATATCCTGCAGGCACTCGCATTGTACACAGTATGGAGTTAACAAGAAATATAACTGTGCCTCGCATTAATAGCAGGTGGTATTTGGTATACATATTTTCTGATTTACTCCATAATTTGTACTATTAAACCTCCTTTATACATTATTTCTATGATGTAGGTCTCCATGATACTGCCTATAACTTGTAGGTTTAATAATCGGTGCCTGAATGTCTTTTCATATAAAGTATTTTCTTTTCATATATATATATATAAGTTTTTATCCTGTTAATCTGTAAACTAAAATTTTATACAGCGATATAATTTATGGCAGATTTTAGCAAAGTTAATTTTAAATTTATACCCCAAGCCTTTTTTTTCGAACCGACTACGCTATTGACCCAGCAAGGTCTTAACAGCTTTACCGGGCTACTAAGGCGAGCACTTAAGGCACTCAGCCGATTTTATTTTGACAATTAGCTCAAGGGTGCACGGCACACCTCGGCTTTGGCTGTTACCTGATACATGCAATTCGCGATCTATCTTTCTTTTTTTTTTTAACGTGGGGAAATCCCTTATGGATACGCCACCCTCCCGGGGGAGAGGGTAGGTTATGTCTGACTCGGACAGACTAAAACCCCACGGTGTACCGACAGACCGTCATTGTTGGGGCGGCAAGGGATCGTTCTAGCTAATCTACCTTGTAGAGCCGCCCCAACGGTCCGCCCGGCGGAAGGTGACCACCAGGCTCCTGCCTATAGAGAGACAGACCGGGCACACACCAGCTGCCTCCCCTCGTCCGCCGGACCTGTGCAATTAGGAGATGTGCCCCCCGGCCCATCCCCTCAGGTCCGGCTACGGTGGCAGGAGGAGTTGGGCAAAGCGCCGCCTCCTCCTGCCGGTCCTCTGTTGGCGGAGACGGCCACTTAGCGGGTCTGCCTCACAGGCCCTCTCCGCCGCCTCCTTCTGCGAGATGACCTCCTCGCAGAAGGAGGCCATTGCTCGCCACGCTTGTTCGCTGCCGAGCATGGCCAAAACCACTTCTACCACCGCCGTCAGAATGCGGCGCTGTCCCCCCCACGCAGCACACTCCGACAGAGTGCTGCGCAGTATCTTCGCCAGTGCCGCACTCGTGACAGGCGGCGGTCGGCTCCCTGCGAGCGATCCGGTGCAGGTACCACCCGAAGAACGGCGTCTACTGTATACGTCCCGAAACGCGCGTCCGCCAGTTCCTGCATCCATATCTCAACGGCGTCTTCCCTCAGACGCCGTCTCTCCACCTCTACCTCCCTGGTAGCCGGAGGCTCCCCACTTCGTTTCCTCGCCGCCGTGAATTCGTACACGGCGGCGAGAACTCCTGCCTCTAGTTCCCTGGGCAGGGAGCCAGCGAGCGTAAAGGCCACCGCCGAGGACACCGTGCGGTATGCCCGGATCGCCCTCAGTGCCACCGTGCGCTGCGCTTTGCGGAGCGCGCGCACGTTGGCGGCACCGAGGGCATCAGCCCACACCGGTGCCCCGTAGGCAGCCATCACCCGCACGACTCCCATGTATAGTCGACGGCACCCGGCATTCGGCCCCCCTAGAGCTAACCTAAGCTAACTATTCATACATATATGAGTTGTTGAAACATATATGTGTACCAAGCATACATACCTCAACAACTCTTATATATATTTCGTATCGGATAATATTCTAAACTATTTCAGTTTGATAAGGGAAAAAAATAAAACCCTTCCACTTGCCTGTGTAAGCGTATATGCGTGCACGTGTGTGGAGGTGATATGTGTAATGTTGTCGCAGTGATGTAAGATTTTGTGTCACTGTATCGCGCGAGCAACGTACTCAAGGGCTCCACGCCGAGGGAACGGACCTAGGCTTGAGCCGTTGCCGAGGGGGCCTAGTGTGGTGTGCGGGAGCGAAATTTACCCCCAGAGTTATACCCCAAGCCGTTTTGAAGGAAACAGGCCCTTAGACACAAGCAAAAGAAGACAGATGAACCAACTAGTAATCCTGTAAAGGTTTTGTGTTTTCACCATCGGACACGGAATCCTAACATTTCACAGCTAAATAAATCTAGGCAATTACCTATTATTCGCGTTATGATGTCCAAGCGTAATTTAAAACTTATTATTATTGCGTTATATTCCTTTCGTTACGAAATTGACTGGTCAGAATAAACACTGCACGCACTCGAAGCTCACACTTCCAAATTTATCTGAGACGTTTCCATCAGGCACGTGGGAGTTTTCTTTTTTCTGGTAAGTAAAAATGCTACCTACTATTATTTATAAGCCCAATCGTTATTATATTTGATTATCTATTTGTATAATCCAAGTTCTTTTCACAAAAATAATAGAGAAATTGATTTTTTTTCGTTTTACGGTATGAGTATTCGTCACATCATATATGTCCACATGGCATGTATATGTATAAAGTACATTGCCGTGAAATAAACAAGCGACCCGCTATGATAGATTCAAAGAGCGCTTTTGGACAAGTCCTTTCTCGTATAACACATTACACAGCTCACTTGTAGAGTATCGCGGTCCAATCAAACAAATAAGTTCTACCAATCCTGAGCCCTACCCACGATTTCTCCATTACTTTTTCAAAATCAGGGCGTGACAACGTCTGCCGGGCCCGCTAGTTTCTTATAAATCATTTCTATAAAACATCCAGACAAATGACTGATAATTATGATCGTTACAAAAAACATAGTTTTTTGCGGCGGAGATCGATCTTGCAACATTTTCACTCAATCACAGAGCTTACTATTCGTGCACCATGAGTTCTACTTAAACACAAAAAATAAGCAGGCATATAAAGCATGTACATTTGAAACCAAGATTCTTATGAAAGTGTATATTCAAATTTAGAATTTTTAATATAAAACCTTATTTAATAAAGCTATATATGTTTTAAGTCCTTTATATGTATGTATTTTAAATACAGTCTCACTACATATTAAGTAATGACGTGGCTGTGATCGGCATGGCTCTCAAATGCAACAGCCAGCACTTATGTACGTACATAGGCGCGACAACAAATCGACGATTTAATAGTACTTAACAAGTGGCATTAAATATACTCCACTCCATGCAAACTTGTATCACGTTTTTTTTAGAAGAACACATTCTACAAAGAAACTACTTAGCGATACAAAAACTTGAACATATTCATTAATAGTTCAATAGGACTTTTAAGATTTTACATAGATCTTATCAAGTTTGGTTATTACATTTAGGGGTTTCGAACAACATCATAAGACTTGAGAAACCCAAGTCAACCTCACCTGCACGTGGTGCACCCTGCTGAATACCGAACGAGACAATGGCAAAAGCTGGGCGGTAGGGTTTTACAGCCTGACTGGGTCGCAACCACCATGTATATGGCGAAAAAACCCGTCTTAGTGATTCGCTTCTGCGGGTCGCGTTTCGGTATCAACCTGTGCAGCTTTTCGCAGGCCGGCATGACTGCGGCGACTGGCGATAGATAGTGTGTCACTCGGTCCATTACCATCAGGCATAGTGCAGTCATTTTGCCGTGCTACAATAAAAATAAAAATACCAAACTTTATCACTTTCTCAACTGCTAAGACATTCTACAATGACAGCTATGGACTCTATAACAATAACAGAAACATTAAAAATATTAATGATCTATATCTCGTTAAATAATTATACATAGTTCTAAAAAAAACATTGTTCTTGTTTTAAGCTTTCAGCCATACTTGTACTAATCTATACTTTTATATTTTTTAATTGCTTCTTTTAATCTACAAACTCTTTATTTAGGAATGTGAACCACAGATTAGGAAATCATGCCCTATGGTAAAGTTTCACTGTATTAGTAAATAATATTGTACTTTAAAGTTACGTAGATAAAAACAATTAGAATTGCATTGTCTGCTAAGTGTAACAAGTGAACTGATAAAAAAAAAGTTACAGGCAAATTAAGAACTTTCCAAAGAATTATCTAGCCTACATATCATTTGGTTTTTCCATAGAGGTTGATTAGGAAAACTAGAATTTAATAGAGGTAATTTTAAATTGGTAATCGTGTTATAATCAAGAACTTATAATTATAAAATTGCAGTTAATTCTAAAAAAAACACAGTGCCCATGAAACTGATATTATTTTCTATATAGTAAAATTAAAAAAAAATCCATGATAAAATAAGATATATGACTCAAGTAGGAATTTAGACTTCATCACTAAGAGATAAAAAAATTAAAATAGTTTTTATTAACGTTTTATTCAGTTACATTATAACAGACCTTATCCAATATAATGATTATACAGGATCAGAATTTAAATTTTTATCTATTAACTTGCTTAAAATAAATACATAATCACAATTATTGTAGATGGATGTCAGTTATCGCTAATAATAATAATACTCTTGCACAACATATAAAATATATAATACTAAAGAACACTTTACATTATTATAAATATTAAAGCAGATGTTACCACATTCATTCTACCACATATTAAAATCATATCTCACTAAAAGATGTTTTGAAGTCAAGGTGAATAACTCTGTATCCACACTATGTGACATCTCAGGAGGAGTCCGTCAAGGCAGTATATTGGGACCAGTGCTGTACCTGATATATACGGCAGATTTGCCAACCCAAATAGATATGATAACTGCTACTTACGCAGATGATACAGCCATCCTATCGGTACATGAGGAGGAATGGTTGAATAATTGACGCATTAAATAAATGAAATCAAATTTGTTCATGTGGCATTCAGTCTTAGGAGGCAAACTTGTCCGCCCATAATCTTAAACAATAACATTATACCTCAAGCTGAACACTTTAAATATTAGTGAAAACACACTGGGACTAAACGTAAACAGCTTAACACGAAATGAAGAAGCATGTATTGGTTATTGAGACCTAAATTAAAGCTCTCTCCTACCTGTAAATTTGCAATATACAAAGCCATCTTGAAACCAATTTGGACATATGGCATCCAACTCTGGGGTACAGCCAAAAATAGCAATATAGAAATTCTAGAACAATTTAAATTTAAAACAATATGCAACATGATGTGCATCCCATACTACATGAATAACAGATACATCTATATGGATCTTAATATCAAAACTGTCAAACAAGTAATTGCTGATTTCAGTAAAAAATATCAAAGTAGGCTGTCCAAACATATTAATATACTGGCATCGAAACTGGAAGGTGAAGGGAGTCGGTTAAAGAGGTTCAGTGTTTCCAACCTAAAATCTAGAGTCTAGCAACACTCACATCATGAAAAATAGTAGACTCGGTGGAGTCTCTATACAACATGTAAATATTTAGAATCTAACCCTCGCTCTCACATTGAAATGGCTTATTGTTCCTTGTACAAATGAACCGATTGCCATGATACAGAAAAGACAGAAGAGAATATTTTTTTTTACATAATTCATGTACACAGCCTTATCATTTAAAATGCTCTCATCCAGACAAACCTAATTCGATATAAAGTAAAATAATCCCTATAATCCTTATAATAATTAAAGTATACCCATTCTTGTAAACATTGAACGATCACAACTGAGTGAACAGTAACTATTTACTAGCTTCTGCCCCCTACTTCATCCGCATAGAATAGTTACTTTGGGGTTATGCTAACACAAAACGGAAGCTCTAAAAAGAAAAAACTGTGATTTTGAAACATCCCTCCTTTGTGTTCCATTCCTATTGGTCTTAGCGTGATGATATAGCCTATAGCCTCCCTCGATAAATGAGCTATCTAACACTGAAAGAATTTTTAAAATTGGACCAGTAGTTCCTGAGATAAGCATGCGCTTATTCAAACAAACCCTCCAGCTTTATAATATTAGTATAGATATGCCTATAAAGCTAATCCCATAGTTATTCATAATTCCATTCAGATGTGAACTTGTTTATCAAATGTTTATATTTACATCCACAATTTAGAACAATTTGCTTTCCCTGGTTCAATGTATTGGTTTTCATTGTATTTTGGACACTCTTGTAACGCTTCCCTACTGTATATCCACTTATAATGGAGACAGTTTTTCTCAAAAATGTGCATCTGGAACGTGATAATGAATAGTAATTTTACTTGTTGGAAATAAAGTAATCAAGACTATATAATAAATGTGTTAAAATACATATGCTGTGTATAATTCAGTAGATGTTGTCAATAAACACGCATAACTAGTTACATTACTTCTTATAGTCTAATATATAAGCCATTAAATCCGTTCAGCTTTTCTAATTTGTTTAGTAACACTTTATCTATACCTATAAAGCAATTGTAAACGTTTTTAAGCTGGCCACTTCAGGACGGCTGTACCTATTTGGCTAGTTATTTTTTTGTTGTATTTGCAAATGTTAAAACAAGGGTTGCATACAAGACAATAATTGAAAAATAATACCAAATAATATAAAAGTTTGAATTACAATGTCAACATAAAAAAATAGTGGGTGAGCCAGACATCCCGCAGTAGTGAGGTCCACAATGAGGTCTAGAGATGAACGTTGAGTGATTAATATCAATTACTGACAATCGATTTTTCTTTATTATACAAATTGAATTAAAATAATTAATCTAAAATCAATTTTCTATTAATCGAAAACGTATGCCCTTCTATATAGCAATAAAACTAAAAGATTAATAGTAACAATTTATAAGAATAAAAATCAAATAGTAAAAATCTAAGTACAAAAATAATCTAACCGATAACCATCATCTCGTTTTAAAACTAAAAAATAAACACATGTTTCTTTAACATTTTAAAAAGGGAATTAAATATAATTACAGTAAAAAAAAGCACTACCGTTTAACAATAAGTTACAATAAAGATAAAATAAAACATGTAATTTTAAACGCAAACAAAATGTATGTTGTTCTTGTAACCCAACGGTGTACCGACAGACCGTAATTGTTGGGGCAGCAAGGGATCGTACAATGCTAATCGACCTTGTAGAGCCGCCCCAACGGTCCACCCGGTGGAAGGTCACCGCCGGGCTCCTACCTATAGAGAGGCAGCTGGGTACACACCAGCTACCTCTCCTTGTCCGCCGGACCTGTGCAATGAGGAGATGGATCCCCCGGCCCATCCCCTCAGGTCCGACTAGGGTGGCGAGAGGAGTCGGGCAAAGCGCCACCTCCTCCCGCCGGTCCTCCGTTGACGCAGAGGGCCACTCAGAGGGTCCCCTTCCCGGGCTCTCTCCGCCGCCTCCTTCTGCGAGATGGCCTCCTCGCAGAAGGAGGCCATCGCTCGCCAAGCCTGGTCGCTGCCGAGCATCGCCGAAATCACGCTCGGCAGCGACAAATCACGCCATACCACCGCAGCCAGAGCGCGGCGCTGTCCCTCCCACACAGCACACTCAGACAGAGTGTGCTGCGCAATGTCCTCGTCAGCACCGCACTCAGCGAGGCCAATGCCTCAATGCAATGCAATGCAGCGTCGCGGCAACGCCAGGGTATCAAGCGATCGCGTTGAGCATGCCCAAGTCTTCCTTAGTCTCGAGAATTGCGTAAAAGTCAAGGACTTCCTGAATGTCGTGCACGCGGAGTAGCTGGCTAATCCAGTTCACCCCGGTAAGCCCGAAAAAGAAGGCTGAAGCTGCCAGTGCCGGCTTCGCCTGTGGGAAACGAGCCTGAGGTTCGAGGAACCTGAGGCTGGGGTCGGGAAGCCCAGTGGGCCATAAGGGCTCACCCGGGTTATGGCGCGCGGCATAGAAGGCGTCGCGCGCTGCCGGTGCGCGAGAGGCGCCCCTCAGGCCAGGGAACGCTTGCACGGACATAAAAGGTGGAGGTTGAGGGAGGGCAGCAGCTACAGGCGCCCTGGACGCTTGTCTCGCTTGATGAGAGCGTTGTGTACGTGGCGCGCGGGGATAGCCACGATAATACACGGAATGTCCCACGTTGCCGCACAGCACGTAACTGAGGGGCTCGGTGGTGTTGGGTGAGCGCCCGCACTCTTTTGTGCAGTGATCACCTAGGCACTTGACTTACCTAGGGCGGAGATGACAGTTGCGCGCCGAGTGGCCGTAGCTCTGGCAGTTGTGACATTGCGACGGGGTATGGGTTTTCCTAAGGGGCTCGACAGTGATGCCGTTGAGGTTGCAGACCGAGATCAGGCTAAAGATAGCCTTCCTCTCCTGAGAACGGTCTAGGAGGACCAAGACCATGTTATAGAGGGCTCGAATACGTGGGTGGTACATCCGATGTACCTTCCTGACTGAGAAATTTTGCTCCTCGAGAGCTCGGCTGGAACGCGACGAATCACTACACGGAGGAGGCGTTCCTCCTCGAGAGTAAAGGTAAAAACCGGAGGCGGTGGGCGGGGCTTATGGTCGCCGCTACGAAATCTGTAATTGTAAATTGATTATGTTTGGCTTCTATATCAATAACTAAGTCCACCTCGATTATAATTTCAAAAATTATTTCATGTACAAAATTGGCCTCGTTACAGTTTTATTATAGTACTAGCTGACCCGTGCAACTTCGTTTTCACCAAATCGGTTATCACCGGTTACAATTATATTTTTAAACGCGAAAAATTTTAATAAACCTAAAACCCGATAGCAGCCACACCTACCGTTTCCAATTGTGAATTCAACCTATCAAGGGACTCACTCAAACATATAACCAGATGGTATGTAAGAAATCTTTTAAAATAAGCCTAGAACCCGTTCGTAGCATCATCTACCGGATTCAATTAAGATAAAAACTAACCTACATATTGGCGGTAACGCAAAGAAGCTTGAGGGGTCTATGGACTCCCGGTTGGAACGAAGTTCCTTTCCCTTTTTTTTAGACGTTTGCTATACAGTCAGTATAGTTTACATTATAAAATATCAAGTTGATAGAGTTTAATTTATAAACGATTATATATATTTATATATATATATATAATAAATAATGATAACTTAAACACTGAATGATTTGGGATAATCAAGTTAATACATCAATATGTAATAGTATTTTTATAAACTCTTATTAAAAAATATTGGTACACATATAAAACTTTTACTTATTTCAATTAAACAATAAGTTCTGAGACCTACTTGCACCAACGTTCTTACATGAGATTTAAACAAAATCAAGTTTAAACCTTGTTGTGGTCAGTGTACCCAGGATTGTTCGTTCAAAGGAAACAACAAGTAACTTTGATAACTTTAACACTTTAGTGGAATGTATATTTATTCAGGAATCTACACAAGTTACTTAATCGAGTATAACGAGCCGGTGACAGTACATATTTTTCCTGGGTTTATCACTACAACTACGTTCTTACATCTAGTACATTATACGTGCCTTACTGCGCCACGTTCAGCCATACGTTCAATTTTTTTACATAAATTCACATTATATTTTCAGGGATGGTTCCGTACAATAAATATTACGCAAATAATAATAATAACCCTTTTCGCGGTTAATTTCAAATTCTTACATAAACGATATTTTTAAATATCACATAAAGACACACTAAACATAGAAGACTAAATACATAAGAAATACGACATTTTATCATTTCGTATTACATAGACACATTTATACATAGAGACATAATAGCTCATCTGTAACAAACCTCATTTTATTTAAATATTAAAGCGTTTCACAAAGATACAGATATATGTTATACTGGATATAGTTTAAATATAAAACGAAAGCATAAACATGTTGTGTGCCTTAGAACTATAACTATAAAATTTCATAAATTTATAAAATTATTTGTTTAATTAATATATTATGTTCTTAATTAAAAATTATTATTTTATTAATGAAAATTACATGTGGCAGAGATGCGAATGTTAAGGTGGATGTGTGGTGTGACTAGAATGGATAAAATTAAGAATGAGTATATCAGAGGCACTTTGAAAATAGCACCAGTGACAGATAAGTTGAGGAGTAATAGGTTAGCATGGTATGGGCATGTCATGAGGAGAGATGAAAACCGTGTAACTAGAAAAGTGTTGAGTATGTTTGTGGACGGATATACGAGTAGAGGAAGACCGAAAAAGGTATGGATAGACTGCGTGAACAACGATATGTGCGTAAAAGGTGTGAATACTGAAATGACATTTGTCAGGAGAGAGTGGAAAAAGAAAACATGTTGATGATGATGATATTATGTTCTTAATTAAGTTGTGTAAGCTGAATCACAGATTGTTTGAATAATACCGACACAAACGAAACCAAATTTTCATGTCACATACAAAATCTTGCGAAATCAGCGTGATTGTTATACGTATTCTTATTACTGAATATAATAGGCAAATATCGACTTGAATTATAATTCATCAAAATCTAATATATTCTACGTATAATATCGAGACAACTTAAATATTAGTAAATGTAAATGTTAAATTCATGTACTTGCTTCGGCAATACATATACTAAAATTGGAACGATACAGATAAGACCTTGGCCCCTGCGCAAGGAGGTCACGTAAAATCGTGAAGCATCCCACATTTTTGGCGAAAGGGAGACAATCTCACGATGTCTCCATTGTGACGGGTGCAACGTTGAGACACCTCAGCGCGTCCGGCTTGGGATAACGAATGTCGTGAGCTCACAGCAGTAGTGGGCGATGATCTCTCTCTGCCGGCCGTGATCCTTTCCATGGTCGGCGGAGAGAGGCATCGGGGTGCTGTTGTTAGCTTCAGTGAGAGCGTCCTTTCTCAGAGGGAGGAAGCGGAAACTTAAAAAGAGAGGGACCCAGATGCTCCTGTTATACGACGAAGGAGTACCAGAGGCAGAGGTCGAAGAGGCAGAAGTGAATTCCACCAAAGGCCTCCATGAGTAAGCTAAAGGCGATAGATGTTAGGGCGTCTATTGGCACAATCGAGATCCCGTGAGGTGAAACACGGTTATCCGCAGCTTCAATAAGAAGCAACAGGGAGAGGAATGACCTCTCTCTCGAGACGAGGGTCCCCATCTGCACATCCTACCATTTTTTTTTATTTGCACTGTATTTTGCACATCATTCGTATAATAAATAGCATTTGCTCTTATCGGTGGTCTTTCAAGGTGGTAGAGCCACGCTGAAGTTGTTACTGGTTTCAGCATGAATGAGACGTCTCGTCAAGGGTAGTGCCACCCTCTCACAGAACACCGACGTGAAGTAACGGTGCTTGCATTGTTGCATTTCGTTCGGCTAGTGAGAGTGCCGGAGGCCCACTTCCCCTCTCCCCTTCCTCGCCTTCCCCCCATACACAGGCTGGCAACGCACTTGCGACTCCCCTGGTGTTGCAAGTGTCTATGGACGGTGGTGATCACTTAACATCAGGTGACCCACCGGTTCGTTTGCCTCCTATGATATAAAAAAAAAATCATAAACCGCAATAATAATGTTCGTAAAATTATGAGTACCTATAAAAAAGTTTCATCGATACCGTGAGTGCTTGCGAGCATAGATAAGAATAGTATACTGGAGAACTTGCGAGATCCGCTTCAACGAAACTATTCTGAAAAGTCTAGGATAGCCAGTGTGGCAACGTAAAAGTATTGAAAAATATTATTACAGTTTTCTCAAAACTTTTTGACCACTTTGAAAATATTTGTGAAGACCACAAATTTAAGTATAAATACGTATTATATTACATGTACAATATCGAGGCAACTTAAAATTACAATTTTAGATTCTTATAATAACATTTTAAATTTGTTTTATATTAAACCCTTGACTATATTACTCGCAAGTCCAAACTTACGATTATTTCAGAGCGGCCACAGAGACTGATAAGGACTATGCATTGAATCAAAATTAAATAAATATGAACAGAGAGCTACAAGTATTGTGGGTATCAGAGACAACAACACAGACAAACAAAAATTATAGGTATCAAAATGGCCAAGGAAAATGGCGTAAGCTTGTTTCAACAAATGGCAGCCAAATAGATCATTAACGGGTTTCAATTTTAATTTGAATGCAAGCGGCAACTGATTATTTTTATTTAGTTATTTATACATTCTTCAAGTAAAGCTAACTTGTATTTACAAACATTATTTCAGAAGTGTTAAGTTCAATGTTTCTTCACAATATCATTTGTTGCTACCGGCAGGTGAGGTTCTATAAAGTAGTGATTTAAATCAAATAAAAGTTGAATGCATGAGTTAATGCTGGCAATTTAATACACTTAAAAAATGAAGATGTAGTTTTTAATTTGGTAAATATTCAAAGAAAACGGTAATTGTATCATTATTCTCGATATGCATTGGATAATAGTTCATCTATCTACATGGAGTTCATATTGTATTTACTCTGGCTAGAACGTCGTAACTATCCCAGCGTTCGTTTCTGCGCAGCTTCTGTTCCAAACAAAATGGACTTATGTAACGGTGAAAAATCAATACGAGACTATTGATGGACAAGCTAAGTTGTAAGTCATACCTATTACGCCTACTTTAAAAACTCGGTAACAGTGCATTTTTTGGCTTCTTTGGATTACTCCGAACTTGTTCGAAGATGAATCGTCTTGTATTTGTTTATTTCTTTTTATTGACATACTTAATATGAGAGTAAAGATAATTTAATATCGCTGCAATTTTTCAAAAGGTGTTCTTAATTTAATAAAGACAATACTTATTTCATCTTGAGGTAGGTAGAAGATATAGTTAAATTTGCTTTAAAATTAAATTTTAATCCAATCTTACATATTTCCATAGTAGTACACCTTAACTATAATTGAGAATTGCATATATAATTTATTTTTGGGTTCATATATAATAAAAAATTGTTGATATCCATTTGTATTTCAAACATATTTTATATTGAGATGAGATAAAAAATTATTACAAATATAGCTAAGGTGAATATAATAATATTAAGTATAGATTTCAAGATATAATCTATAGTGCTTCTTGTTCCTTAAAGCTCTTCTTTTTACTTTCCTAAAAACTAAATTATGCATTAGATTACAGTTTATCAAGTCAGAGTCTCTACATTTTGAAATTCAGGTCTATGAAATTTACCACAGAGGTGAAATAATCACTAGCATTTGTTTCATAATTTAGTATTGTTGTTTAAAATTACATTGAAATTAAAGTTGCCATTTAACTAGTTCATTTTGTTTATATGATTATTTTTAATGTTGATGAAAAAAAGGTGCTTTTGTAAATATTGTAGCATGTCTACTGAATAAGGAATTATCTTTATTACAGTAGCAAAATTTTAGAAAATTGCAATTATTAAATTTTTATTAACCCTCTGTGTATAAGGTGAAGTATGACACACCCCAGGGGTTGAAAACTCGTAATATTTCTTAAACAATAAAGAAGTGTGACTAAATTTTCTCAGTAGCAGCAAATGAGGTATTACAGTTGTAAATTGTAATTAGTCTAATTCATTTGGTCTTGCCGCTGTCAAAAAGTGTGTGTCACTTGTGTAAAGTGCATTTGGGTATCTCATACCTAGTATGGTGTTTGGATGAAAAGGTATGTTTGACTATAATTTGTTTTTAATATATTTGTATATTTATTTACATATTTAATTAAAAAATAATATTTCATTAAAGGATGTCTAGAATAATGAAATACAAACACTTTATCATGAAGACAATGATTTTGTTTCAGAGTATAAGTAGAAAGGGTGTCTGCTAATCAAAACTACAAAAAATGGTGTACCTAATGTCGTCCTCATCGCATCATGGTAAAGAAATTAGTCCTGAAGCAGGAAGTCAGGAAATACATTTACATACATTACATAAATTTTACAATTAAACCAAAAGTGGCAGTAATGTAGGTGGTTAGTTATCAGTTATCAAGAACTTAAGATGTTTATAATCTTAATTAAGATTTTTTGCTTTTACTATAAGTTGTCAATAGGATACAAGTAGATATACTATAGTCTTATAAATTAAAAAGACTGATTCTAACATGTACTATTTGAATTTAGTACACTATGAAGAAAATAATTTAATTAAAAGAAAAAGTTGAATGTTTATTTTTTATGTTTATTAAAGTTTACAAATAAATATGTGTTTTACTTAAACCTACTACCTTATTAGTTACTACAATATATTTCCTTTTAATAACTGTAAAAAAAAACCTGTCGATTTTATTTAATCTTATTTTGGAAGTATGTCAAACCTCACCTAGTGTAGCGTGTGAGATTTAGTCGTAGTCGAACCGCAATAAAAAATTGTTACTTCAAATTTGTTGCATATCTTGGGAAATTACAAAGTGATCTGTATATTTGTTGTTCCACACCAAATTGGATAGTTTGGAATTTTTTATTGATTTCCTCAGTTTTATGTTGTTTAATACACTTCAAAATAGCCTTCCTAGTAAATTTTGAGATTTTTTTTATAACTCCTTCAAAATATATTGAATTTTCAAATATATTTTTTTAGGATTTAGAACATAACTTTCTTAAAAATGATCCAAATTTTATCTTTTTTTGATTTTATGTGACCATTATAGAAATGAATATTTAATTTTTTATATATAACGATTTTTAATTTCTGACTTTATATCGACTTAAAAAAAATGATAGATTCATTTCTTTTTTTTTTCTCAATTTTTAATCTGGGTCTGGTAATTTTCATTAAACAATTCATTTTTTTACTCGAATTACAGTTTAAAATTAAAAACCTTTTTTTTCTATAAAGACTAGGTACAATAAAAAAAATCAAAAAAAGAAAAAACTTGACCATATTTAAGAAAGTTATGCCTGAAAACATTTTTAAATTCATATCTTTTGAAGGAGTAATTTAAAAAGTCTCAAAATTTGCTAGAAGGGTTACAAAATTGAGAAGCTTTTTCTAACCCTCCAATTTCTTGTGGAATGCCCCATATGTGAACAGACTAAGTAACAAAGTGTTGTTTTTGTAGTCATATTACTTTAATTTTGTTGTATGAAAATGTACTCGGTATTCCTTCGATTATCATATGTCTGAGTGACTTTTAGAATATAAAGCTCATCATCTGATGTGCTAGATTGAGGATGCTGGACTCAAGTACTCAATTGGATATTCAATTTAACTATATTGGTTTACAGAGGGTTAAATGAGATATAAGTGATTTTATTGCACTCCAATAGGAGTAATTGTGTATACTTGTACAAGGGTATGCACTATGTATTGTATGCAGTAGTGCAATAAATGTATTTACTTTTTAATTATTTACACAGATATAATTGTTGTATCAACAATGGTTAAAACCAATATCTAGAATAATATAGGTATCTTATCTATATTTAAGGATCTCAATCTCTAGTACTCTTATTGAAATATCTTTATGAATTTACCAATTATTATAGAAATGTAATATGTATTGTGTCTTATCATGACTTTTATTGTATTATATTAATGTTATAATTACCTTGATTTTTTTTTCATGTATTACTTTAGGTATTGTTAGAAGAAAGACGAAATGTTTCATCAAAGATATTGAATTTTTTTTTACCATCACAAATGACTTAAGGACTGAACCATGGTTTTTCTATTAAAATTTACTAAATAATTAAATTGACAGATAAGAATCAATTTAACTAACAAGCAAAGAGTGTCTAATGTACATTAGTCAATAAGCTCTTCCACAATTGATGTGATTGTCCTAAATTAATATATTCTGGCTATTGTATAACTATTTAATTTTATAACATTTTAGATTTTGAAATTATAATGCTGAGTTCACTATGAAGGAGATGGTAGGAGGATGCTGTGTGTGCTCAGACGAGCGGGGATGGCCTGACAACCCGCTAGTCTATTGTGATGGAAATGGATGTACTGTTGCTGTTCATCAAGGTAAGTTAAGAAAGTAGCCGTAAGAAATTGTTTTGAATAACATTGTTTTTATAAATATAATCATAAGCTATCTTCAAATTTTGATAAAATATAAAGAAACTACTAGTAATTTGAGTTATTTATCTATATTTTTCAATATAAATAAAACCATGGCACTAGATAACAGTCCAATATTTTAATAATAATATTGAAGAGCAAATAGCTTAATTTTGAAATTTAAAGTTTATAAGATATAATACAACATTCGAAGACAGCAAGTTAAGAAAGGCGTTAAATTTTAATAAACATTCAATATGTTTCAGCTTGTTACGGCATAGTAACAGTACCTACTGGACCGTGGTTTTGCAGAAAATGTGAATGCCCAGAAGCAAAAGGAAAAGTAGTATGTAATCCTTGTAGTACAAAGAGATTTATTCTTTATTTTATTTTTGTGAAAGTGATATGACTGAGACCTTTAACAATGTGTATATAGCCTATATACACACACATCAAAATCTTTAAACATTCTTCACATACACCATAGGCAAGTGATTCTAAGCAGTACATCTTAATAAAACACATAACTAACACTACAGTAATGAGATTTTTCACAGAAATTCTACTGAGAATATCTTACCATTTCCCTAATTTCAATGATAAGTAATGTTATCAAGTCTGCTTCCACAAGACCTATGAATATAAGATCCTATATAGGGACGAGTGAAGTTTTTCCAAGCTGTATCTGCCACTTAAAAAGAGTTCCCCGTAACAAACTCTAGGCATGTGGATAGATTAGTGAATTGGAAATTAAGAAGTTCTTTTCATGGATAACAATTTTGAAGGAATAAATATAAAGTAGTGCCATGATTTGCAAGTTGCATAATAATCACGTTAAGCCTAGTTGTCTAGCAACCATAAAGTTAAACCCAACCTAAGATTAAACCTAACTTGAGGTAACCCTAAACTAAGGGTAAACTTAAATTGTTATGTGGTTTTATGTTGTAATTTGTGACAATGCCATGATAATCAAATAAATATTGCTGTTAGTATTGTGGCTTTGAGTGAGAACAAGTGAATTACTCTTTTTCACATTATATTATACCACTAGCTGACCCGTGCCCACTTCGTTGGGCGGTAATAGGCATTATCAAGCTACAACCTTTTTCTAGAACTCAATCATATATCATTGTTAAGGCAGCGTCCGTAAGAAACGTTTTCGTTCGACCATTTTTTCTCCGACTCCCCAGTTATTATCCCCTACAACCTCACAAACTTTACCTCTTTATAATATTATTATAGATAATATAATTAATTAATAGCTTCTGCCCGTGACTTTGTACGCGTGGAATGGTTATTTTGCGCTAAGACACAGCGGAAGCTCTGAAAAGGAAAAAATACCCCGATTTTGCAATATTCTTCATTGCTGCTCCGCTCCTATGTGTCTTAGCGTGATGGTATCTATAACCTTCCTTGATAAATGTGCTATATAACACTGGAAGAATTTTCTAAATCGGACCAGTAGTTCCTGAGATTACCCCTTACAACGTCACAAACTCACAAACTTTACCTCTTTATAATATTAGTATAGATAGTTGTTGAGAAAAAATATATGAATCAGTAGTATTCAATAATTTGTTGTCTGTGGCCTAGTAATAATTAACTATAATATTAATTGTTGTAATAATGAATGCAACCACTTTAACTAAAGCTCAGTTAAACTGATTTTGTATCATTACCATTGCCCTGATATTATTGTCAGTAGTGACAGTTACTTTGTAATCATCGACAACCACTGGAACATGGGATATACGCCAAACGAGGACTAGTGAGGAATTTACACGGTGAAATTTCAATTAATATTGAAATAGGAAGGATTTATAGCAAAACCAAACAGTTAAAATCTTCACAAATACCATGTTCACAGTTAACAACCAGGAGAACGAGCTATACCAGTCAGGGATACAGGATGTCCTAAGAGTATTCATTTATCTTGAGTATTCACATTCGAGTATGTGGTTACTATTTATACGAAGTTGAGAAAGTTGCACTACATGATATATCTTATGGCGATTATCACGAAGCATATCCATACATATGTGTACAACTTGGACAACCACATCGCCAAATTTATCAGAAAGGAGACTAGCGACCCAGTTATTCAGCTTGTATTATAACGTTGACTATTGAGAGTTAGTTGTGGATTTAAACATAGAGAAAGGGTACCATCATAACGCCTAACACTTGCAAAACACTAGTTTTATAATATATATATATATATATAATCAACATTTCTTGATGTTAAATCTAACATTTTTTTTCAGAAATGTGAACTTTGCCCATCAAAATCAGGGGCACTGAAACGGACAGATACAAATGGTTGGGCACACGTCGTCTGCGCCCTCTATATACCGGAAGTGAGATTTGGGAATGTAACATCTATGGAGCCTATAGTACTCCGACTTATACCAACGGAAAGATACAATAAGGCAATTTTTATTCTTCCTTTGTCTGTTCTATTCTTCCTACAAAGTGAATAATTTACACTTCGATACAAATAAAATTTATTGAATAAATAAGTTTCGTGATGTTGAATACAAAATAGTCATCATTATCAACCAATAAATTTATTGACTAATTCTTTACTAGGTATTAAAAAAAATTTCTGTTGCTATATAGACGTGCTACATTTGCCAAGATTTGGGTAAGGCTCACAGGGCTACAGTTGGAGCATGCATGCAATGTAATAAATCAGGTTAGTATTTTTAATTCCTTTGTTCTTTTAACAAATTCTTCTATATTTTACAAGCCTAGATTATTGCAACTGAATTCATTAATCGTTATGCATCTGGCAATATTATTTAATTTTCGATAGTTGAATTATTGAAAAGTTATTCATATTCAATTTCTAGTAATTCTTTTATCAGGTTTATCTGTTATGTAATGTACTGAAAATTTATAACTTTTCACTAGTAGAATATGAGGTTTTCTGCTTGCTCCCAAGTGGAGATATCATTGTATAACTGTATATTTACAATTGGAAAGCACTTACATCTAATTAAAAAAATAAAGTTATTCCTGGGGAACTCATGACATATTCTCAAACTTTTCCATTCATTATTCACAGCATTTTAATGGAGATTGTTGATATATTCATAATAAAAACGATATTTTTAGTAAGTATATTATTACATTAAATATCTATGGATAAAAAATTCAAAAAAATATGTGAGAGTGTATGGATTGAATAATAACCTTCAGAGTAAATATATATGTTGTAATGATGATTGATGTTTTATTGAATATTAATTTCGTACACTAATAAAAAATCGCAGGTTGTAAACAACAATTTCACGTGACTTGCGCTCAAAGCCTCGGTCTGCTTTGCGAGGAAGCTGGCAACTACCTGGATAACGTGAAATATTGCGGATATTGTCAACATCACTACGGTAAACTGGTGAGTTTATTCATATAAACTGTCGCAGAAAGTTGGTCCGGGGGCGATATAACTTCGACGTTACATTAAGGATTTTTTTTTTGCACGAAGTCACTACTTATAAAAGTGATATCACCTTAGTTAATTTAACATGGAAAGTAGTGATACTGATAATGTTGTAAAACATTTTCATAATGAAATGCAATCCTGTTCTAACCATTGCAAATAAGGATTTACCTCATTTTAAATCGCTTTTTTTTTTATCACATTTATTTACACGTAATCATTTCATACATCAACCGAAGTGATTTTAAAAGATTACGTACATATATTGCATTTAGATTTTTCTCTCTAATCCCAATGTTGAGCTTCATGCCAATGTTAATTTGTAGTAAAGAATCATATATCTTCCAGATTCTAACGTTTACAGTTTGGGACTAGAGTGGAACGTTGGTGTTTTCGGTCGGGATTACCATTCCTTCTTTTGTGCTAATTAACAAGTTAACTACTTTTAAAATTATATACAATTATATCAATCAATTATTTTACAATTTCAAATGATATTTCTAGATTTCTCTGATACATTTTATTTATGAAATTATTGGAAAGCATTATATTATTTCATACTAGTAGTATACTTGTTATTTACCACTAAATTCTAAGCAATCTTTAACCACATTTTGAGCATTTAGATAACCATTGCATTATTTGCATGAATGTCATATTACTTGTTTATGATCACACTGCATTTTTTTTAGTTTACCAATCATGAAGTCACCGTCATCGCAAAGGTACTTTCTATTCCTTTTAATTTTACAGGAACTAGATAGTAAATTAATGATTAAAAAAAAGAATATTATTAAGATGTGTATAGTTTTGGCCAAACGCATCAATGCTCAAATGGACACACCTTGTAAGAAATTGACAAAAGGTTTTATTATAGTTTGATTAAATGTTATTAATCCTACCATAAGTTTTTATCGATATATCAAATGCATATGGATTGAAATACGCTATTTTTTTTTCATTTGGCCAGGATTATATGCCTACTTTGTTAAATTGTAACTATTATGTATATAACTATAGTAAAACGATTTCATTTTACCGGCCATGGGATACTGTTAGGTTATTGTGTTATTTGCGTAGTACAAAGTTTGTACAAATCGAGTAACAGGGTACCGCAAATCTGTTATTGTATAAATAAAATCACTTTCTAAAATAATCGTTAATAAAATATGAAAGAAAACATTTTGTTGTTTAATTTCATATATAATTTATAAGGAGTTCACTGGACCACGACGAGCTTATCTAACAATGGATACAAAAAGAATACGTATTTGTGCTAAACTTAATATATACTTATCTTATTCATACTAACCAGTTCAGCTTAAATCATATCGTTTCACACGGAAATATAATTTTTATTACCATTTTAATAAACAATCGGTGCAACTTTAGTTTACTGGGCGTAAATAGCGAATACGGTTCACGTTAGTGTTGAATTAAGATATTCGATATGCGAACGAGAGTTTATTGTTCAGAAAAAGGGTGGTAACGTGAAGACGATTCCGCCGTACAAGCCGGTGTCTAATGATAGTCAGTCCAGCGACTCCAGCTGCGAGAAAGAGGGCGAGGCCTCGCCCAAAGCCAGCGGCAGTGGCACACCGACGCACACCGGAAAATCTAAAGGGGTACGTGTAATATGTGCCATCTGGACGCTGAAATGAAAATCTTTTCTTACAGTTTGTAAACTGCTTCCTTATTATGGTCACGTCTAAGTGTACATTTTCAAGTAATCGACTTACTTATGGTCCTGTATGAAAACAATTGCCAACTTCTTCGACATTTTCTGTATGTCCTGCTTGTTCATCAACTAATTGAAGGTTGTTCATTTTTGAGATTTACTTCTTCAAAATGACCTATCGCATTTGTAACTATATTATAATATTTATATAATGTTATATGAATATCTAGATTCTTTATGGTAATAATATAATATTTACAATAACTTTGTAGAGCATGGATCATAGACATACATACTATTATTGATGTTGACGGTAAAATGTAGCCTACTAAAGGGAGGAACGTGTAATACGGCCGAATTCAGTAGAGTCCGTATAATGTATTACTTTACAAATATAATATTCAGGAGTCCCACACAGCTAGTCAAATGTGAGGTAGCGGGCAATCTAAATACCCAGACCCAATTAATGGTTTTCCTTATGTATAGTATATATTTTATCTGTTGTTCGGTATGCAGCCTGGTCGCAAAACATCTGCACAGGCCAGTGGTGTCGTTTCAGGAAAAAATACACCAAACGCTTCAAAAACGCCAACCAACACTAACCAGTCTATGGGTATGTAAAAATTACCTATATTTGATTTTTTTTATATAAATTTTATTATTATTACTTTTAAAGAAACTAAATTATCACCGTTTTAATGTGAAACAACTGATTTATATACAGTTCAAACATATCGATTAAATTATAATATTTGCTTATTATTCTCACCGCCAACGGCTACAGAGACAAACCAAGACGTCCCCGAAGCGCCGGCATTCGGTAGAAAACATCGAAGTTTCGATAAAAGTGTGTTTATTAATTATTTAATCATTTTGGTTGTCGTTGCATGCAATTATACGGAATTAGTGCTAGTCAGTCGCCTTTGTCATATCTTGATATCTATGTCGATGGTAGTAATATTATTTTTTGCTTTGACATTTTTTTAACTATAGATTTATTAGATTATTTGTAAATTAATGTTATTACTTATTGTACACAAATTACTTATAGTTCAAAGTAACGTAACGTAGTTGCTCTTAGGCACAATTAAACCTTCCGTTGTAGGTACAGATGAATATTTACGGACAAATACATGATAACATAACACAATATTTAAGGATAACAGTAATATTATGAGCGTTATGTATTATTGTATACATTGATAAACGTAATATTTAAAAAAATGTTATCGAAAATTACTTATTTCCCCTATTATGACTAGTATTTTTTATTAGATTAAACTTATCAAATATAATAGGTACTATAACAACATAACGTGAACGACATTTCATGTTAAAATCAGAATGTATAAGTTGGCACTGGTGTGTATTGATTTACGACCTATTGCGGACTTTATGTTGTAAAGCTGAAGAACTTATGTTATATTTTGTTTCCATTTAAATGTGGTATATAATAAAATATTGATCACTTTTCCTCGGTGACATTATTTTTTTTTTTAATAGAAATATGTGTTGTAATTTTGTTATAATTTTAGATGGGAACAGTGTTAATATCTGTCGGACTAACTTGTTGATGCATGAGTAGATAGACATCGTAGAATTCATGTTGGTAGTTATATGTTTAGTTCATGTAAAGTTTAGTTGTGTGTCATGTTTTTGGTTTAGATAATAGAAATGATTCACAAAGTCGTCGCCAATCACACGTGACATGAGTAAATAAAACAAACTTACAGAATGAGTTTTTAATCCAATTTTTTAATAACACCTACCGTTATCCCATATTTTTAATATGAAAATTTTACAATAATCATGGCATCTGATCACTATCGTACATAGCTGTCTAATACCAAAATGATCCTAGTTTTATTGTGACAGTAAAATACTGATAAACGTAAATATATTAACTCCTCAAAAAACTAACAATCGTATTTTCCATATTACTTACATATTTAAACATTTAATATAATCATTACATAGTACAAAACAAAGTCTACCTGTCTGTCTGTTCGTGATAAACTCAAAAACTACCGAACGGATTTTCATGCGGTTTCCACAGGTCGATAGAGTGATTGATGGGGAACGTTTTAATTAGTCAAGGATTTTTTCATAATCAGGGTGGGACAACGTCTGCCGGGCCCGCTAGTTATCGATATAGATAAAATAAATAAAATATTTAAGAACAAATTACATATAGAAGTTCTTGGCTTTATCTGGCGTTAATTGGTTAATTATAGTATGAAATTCGTTACGTGACGTGCTGTCATCTAGTCGAACACACATAATGATGTAGTATAGTAGTGTTGGTCCAATAGTATGTGAATCAAATGATTGAATAATCGATATGAATATGAGTATAGCATTCTGTTTGTGCTTTTGTTACTGGTGTGTTCTTGCTTTTCTCGCGTTGCTAATTATATATAAATGCTATAAAAAAATTCGTAAATGAAATTAACAGATAAAAAGAAGCCCTCGCCAGCACGCCGAGGATCATCGGCTGGTGATGCAAGTGGTTCTGGTAGTAAGACTAACACACCAGCACCATCGCCACAACATAACACCGGTGAAGCTCCACAGACTCAATCCGGAAAAGGTTACTTGATACGTTTCAAAGTGACTAGAAATACTATCTATCTTTATATTTAATTGAAAACCACTATTAGAACATAGCTGAAATATCTTAATTGTTTATAGATCCTTTATAAAATAACTGTTAATCAGCTTCAGGAAGCTCGACTCCCGTCAACTCTAAAGTAATACCGCCATCGGCTTCGCCTAGCAATATCAAAACAACTGAAGCGGTGGGTGTTATAAGTTCCGTAGCGTCAGGCGCAGTTACATCTGTATCCACAATTACAGCTGTACCCTCAAGGTTTGTAGTACATACATTTGAAATTGAATGAAACAATGTCTTTTAGTGCTTACAGCCATATAAGCCATAAGGAATTAAATGTGACTATGATTTATTTATTGAAGTAAAACTTCTTTACGCACGCTTGACTTGGGGTGTAAGCTGGTGAATGCGTGACGAGAGCGTTACGAAACGTGTGATCGGGCGAGGCGAACGGAAGTTGAGAGGGAGATATAAGTTAGTGAAGATAGAAAGAAAGAGAGAGAGTTACCTTAAGTTATGAATATATGTATACGTATATCATCATTACATAGTATAAAACAAAGTCCCCTACCGCGTCTGTCTGTCTGTCTGTTCGCGATAATCTCAAAAACTACCGAACGGATTTTCATGCGGTTTTCACTAGTGGATAGGGTGATCGATTAGGAACGTTTTAGTATATAATTTGTTAAGGATTTTTCATAATGCGGGCGGGACAACACATGTATATGTTATAAATGCATATATATGAAGCTAAAGAACTTTTACTTCAGTCGTGTGGTCTAAAGCACATTCGTTTTTTTTTAAATTATAATTGAATTTAATCATTTGATTTTATTTCACAGCACGATTTCCACTCCAATTGTTCAAACATCAAAACTCACCACGTTCCAAGAGTCTGTAATCACGAATACCGAGTGTATGGAGACAAAACAAACCAAAAAACGCAAGGCAATGGCGGCAGCTAGTGCATCGAATGCACCGATCGACCTCGCGGCGAAAACACCACCAGCTGGGGTAATATCATGGTGCCATTTAAATAGAAATATAGGTACCTATTACTAATTTTAAATTGCTCAAAATGATGTCGAAGAATGTTATCTCATGTTAATAGGTGCATCTTATTTAATTTTGTGATAATAAATTGTAAAAAAAAATGTTTTTCGCAGTCATCTGAGCTCAACACTCACACCAACAATTGGGAAGTCGGACAAGCTACCTCTATGGAGATATCGTTGGAGGGAGCAGAGAAAATTATTAAAAAGGTGGGTGAATTTTAAAATTATTAAAAACTAGCGGGCACTGCAGACGTTGTCCCGCTCTGGATATAAAAAAAAATCCTTGACAAATTATATACCAAAACCTTCCTCATAAATCACTTTATCCATTGGGGAAAACCGCAAGAAAATCCGTTCAGTAGTTCTTGAGTTTATCGCCAATAGACAGACAGACGCGGTAGGGGACTTTGTCAGTTTTAATAATTTTTTTATTTCACTTTTTAGATATGGAATTCTTATCTAAAAAGATAATACGATATCTTCATTTAATATGAAGTTGTTTTAGTTTTAACAAACTCGATGTGTATATGCACTACGCGTTCAGTGATGTGCGTTTTTTTTTTGACGTGGAGAAGTGGAGCAAGCGATGTGGCACGCATTCGTAGGAGAAGCAAAGCATTTTCTTGTATTCAAATTTTTTTAAAGATATTTTGGTAGGGTAATAAATAACGCAAACGAAGTAGCGGATATTAGCTAGTGTATTACAAATGTAGGGGTTTGTTTCAGGCAAAAACTGATAGCAACGATGCGATGGTTCTAAGTTCGCACTTTTCGGGTATGAGTCCGATACCGCCTCCACCGCCGCCGCCGCCTCCGCCGCCGCCTGCTCATAGTCCCGCTTCACACCCAAGCCCCAGGTAAATATAACATAACATCCTAACTAATAATATAAATGAGAAAATTAGTTTATTACTCGTTCACGCCTTAATTCTTCAACAGTGCATCGTTAAATTTTACATACACATTGTTAAAGTTACACCAAGGATAGCTTTCAAGGTTTCAAAAGGTACTGTTTAGGATTAGGTCGAATCTATATCGACGCGAGCAAAAGCTAGTTGAGTGCAAATGATATCATTCCGAGATATTCCGTCGCGATTTATATGAGACTCGTGCGATACTGAATCATTAGGTTTTGAATTAATATAATAAAGCGTTATATGTGTTTGTTAAGCTATTAAATTACCAGAAAACTTAAATAAGATCGCGATTGTTTCGTTTAGGGTTTTCCCCTTCGATCAACAATAACTAGATATCGGCGCGAAAAATACGTATCGGTAAATAACAGCTCAATTGAATTTTGAGCTTTTATTTTGTTTGAAACACAGCCAATATAAGCACGTTTCACATGCGGCAGTGTATTCAAAAGATGTAAAAATAATACCCGAAAAAGCAATTTAACAGCCGGAGTATCTTACTTTTGCTAAATACATGTTGAATAAGTTATATTTTAAGATTTAAACTAACAAATAATATCAAATTTTGAACAAAATTACCGATTTTATACCTGTGGTGCAAATGTTTGACCAAAGGTCTTCAACCACGAACAAACACGCAGAATAACGGGAAAAAGTACTTTATTCATTGCGTGTTAAGGTTGAATTCACACTAAATGTTGTTTACGTTGTCTTTTCATTTGTGAGGGGAGTAATTTAATGCTTTGCTCGTTTTATCGTAAGTATCAGATAATATTTTGAACATTTTTGACTTTATTACTAGGTAGGTGTTATGGTTGTAATTAGGTTGAACTTAAAACTGTTTTAAAACTTTTTAGCTTCGATTTTGTACGTGACCCTTTATCTAGTCATTATTGAACGAAGGTTTTCCCAAATGCTTTTGCCGCAACTGTTGATTGCCTGTGTGGTAATTGGACAAAACCGCGCATGGCAAATATCATACTAACGGTCTTAGTTTCATCATCGCGCTTCCTCATTATAAACATCGCTCACTCATTGATTGATTCATTTTCGCTATAAAGAACATATTTTTACGATATACAGTGGTACCTTAATATAACGAACATCAATTTAACGACTGCCTCGATTTAACAAATTTTTTGTAATCCACTTGAATTGTCCTTAAGAGTCAGTGTAAATAATACCTTTACCTTTTTTTTACGAATAACCTTTTTAAAACGAATGTTCAATTATAAAAAAAGTTTAAATACCTCTAATTAATGAATTTTGTCAACTCAAAACCTCTATATTAAATTTTATTTTGATTTTGATTATTAAAGTAAGGGAAAAAATATATTACCTACCTAATTGCTTTTAAATAGAAAATACATAGAGTAATTTGATAAAAATGTGTTATTAAGCAGAAGTTGTTCGGTATAATAAGATGAGTACGTAATAACCTCAAGTGAATAAAACTATGTATTTCTTTACTTCTTTATAACAAATTTTAGACCAACCTTACCTCAATATAACAAACCTCAGTTTAACGAATTACTTGATATAACGAATATTTACGACTCACCGTCGGTTTTGTTATATCGAGGTTGCACTGTATAAATAAAAACATTTTCTAAGTTTTATCCGTTTTTATGTTAACTTTTGAGGGAACATTGTGTTTTTATTTTTGTAATGTATGTTCAATATATCATCTGACCTGTTCTTGTTAATTACTGAATAACGTTAATGAAGTAATTCTTACAGTGCTATCGTATTCAATGATATTATAACTAAGTCATAAGCGCTTTGACAACGCCTTGTTGAAACTTAGCTAGTTACCTTACTTTTAACAACTACCCCGTCAATCCGCCCGTATCTAAGCAACATAAAACTATTTCTTTTTCACCACCGATATTGAGAATATGCCATCTAACTTCCACATTTTATCTACGACAAAGTAGCGTTACAATATTACTTTACGTATGTGTGCGTTATAGTGTCATTTGTTATGTCAAAATATCATGTAGGTAACATATCTGTAGTTATAATTACGCTATTATAATCACTTCTCAGAATCGGATTTGTATGGAAAAAATCATCTATTTTTGGTTATCAATCCACTCCCTAGATGGCACTGTTATATCATTTTTTTGGCAAGTTTGATAACAAAGGATGGTGGATGACAATTAATTTTGACATTTCAAACTGACAACTTTCAAATATTTGTTTTCATTCTCTTTGTTTACGTATCTGTTACGAGAGTGTGCCCCCTTAAATTTTCTTGGTCTCCCACAAACAATTTTATCTATCTCCGGATCTACTTATAAACATTGACTCCAGCACATACATACATGGATTTAGATGCCTTATTATGCTTATGCCTTACGATGAATATATTCATTACAAATAAAAATGATCAAAAACTTGTATACGATTTACGCAGTACCACTGTATGCATACATACATAGCTATAAATGTACATTTATAACCAACAATATTAGTTCGAAACTCGTATTATAGAGGCGCAGATTGGAAAGAACGAGTGCGACCTCTATTTATATAACGTACTCTGTGGTTATAATATCATTGTTTGTATTACATCATTCATCGCTACCCGAATCAAAGTAGTCCGGTGAAGCTGTTAAGACCTTGCTAGGACAATAGCGAGTAGTCAGTTCGAAAAGAAAAAAAAAAGCTACCCGATTCAATATTTAATCTGCATTAATTCAAAGTAAGGCGATTATTCGCAGACATCTTCCAAGTCCCATGCCTGGTCCGAGTGGCCTGAATCCAGTCTCGGCAATACGCTCACCGTCTCAGCATCAGGTCAGTTTACAGCAATTCTTTCATATCCGTTATCTAATCACATGTGCTTATATCAAATAACCACCGAAGTGTATAATAAAAAAAAAATATAACTAAAAATCTTCATACATTATTCGTGCTCCACTTATCTTACCGTTTAGAACCTGAAACAATTGCTGTCTGAAGCGCATATTTATGTCTTAATTCATTCAATTTATCATCCATACAAATCACGGTAGACTTTCTCACGGTTATATGTATGACATTAATTAATGTTGCTTACGCTACATGCTTCATGCGCTTTAGAATTACAATATTAAATAAACTAAATTGTCATTTGTTGTTTTAAATAGAATATACTAGCGGGCCCGGCAGACATTGTCCCGCCCTGATTATAAAAAAAAAACCTTGACTAATATACAAAAACGTTCCTCATGAATCACTTTATCCACTGGTGAAAACCGCTTGAAAATCCGTTCAGTAGTTTTCGAGTTTATCGCGAACAGACAGACAGACAGACGCGGTAGGTGACTTTGTTTTATACTATGTAATAATGAAGTCGATATTTATCACATATATACGTTTTTTTTTGTATAACTCCTTTTAATAAATAAATGACACTATCCAATAGTAATACTAAAAATAATATTAGGTACTTTCAAGACACACGTATATATATTTGGCATAACCTGTTCGGGATCCATTTATAAGGATAAATTAACACATAATATATATATATATATATATACGTTACTGCAAATAGAATAAATAAAAACGTATTAAATTAAAAGTATCAAGTACGTAAAACGAATGAACACGCAGTGACCGGATCTATTTATCGTCTATACTTCCAAACGGAAAATAATAATAATAAAATAGTTGAAAACACTATTATTTATCATAATATTCTTTTTATAATTTATATTTTATCTTAATACTAGCTAATTATTTACGACATCACGTTAGAAACCTCGAAAATAACAGTATTTGTCCACTATTTAATCGATGATCTTATACATATAAACCTTCTTCTTCAATCACTCTATCTATTTAAAAAAAACCGCATCGAAATCCGTTGCGTAGTTTTAAAGATTTAACCATACATAGGGATATAGGGACAGAGAAAGCGACTTTGTTTTATACTATGTAGTGATATGTTCAAAAAATAAACTTGCAATCAACGAAATTATTTTATAAAGTTTCCTTTGTGATTGCTCAAGTTTTTAAAAATCATTACTAAGTACCGGCCGGAGTGTTTGGCGGGATCTTGGAATGTGCTGTAGTGGCCTTTATATTTTATTCATAATCCTGTGTTATTTAGCTCTATATTGTTTAATATTGGTCTGTGTTTTACGTAATATAGTTTAGTTACTGTACACACTGTGAAGTGAATCGTAAATAATACCACGGAGCATAGATTCTGACTTGCCATATTACTCCCTGGAAAGTTCTAGCAAGATGGCCACCGTCTCGTTAGTTCATTAAAATGATCGCAAGAAACTTGCAATATCATAACCTACTCGACAATGGCAGTAATAAACTAGAACATAGTTTACCAAAAAAAAAAAACGGGCCGACAGGCTGCGTCATCATGCGAGGTTCTGGTTTTTTTTTGTCATCAACGGTGATTGTACTAACAGATATGTCGTGTTCTTAATTTCTTCGTTGACAGGTTAATTTGGAACCTGATTCGTTATCCTCGTATAAAATTCCAAACACCATATTGGTTTTGATTGCTTATTTAAAAGTAATTAAATTACAATTTTGTAATAAAAAGTAAAACTTGAGACACAAACGATGCACAACTTTACAGACAACAATTCTTGAATCGCTTATAACTGCCGTCATTTTAGATAAAGGCGTTTCTCGAACTTTTCCTCAAACTACCAGAATCACTCAATATATCAATGAATATTATACTCATGGCTCTTGAAGGGAGTCGTTAAGATTACTATTCTTATTAACCACTCTATTTTCCAAGCTGACAAATACAGGTTTACTTTGCGTAGTCCGGTGAAGCAGTTAAGACCTTGCCAGGTCAATAGCGTGGTCAGTTCGAAAACAACAAAAAAAGGTTTACTTAGCTTAGTACTCGTGTAATGTATAGTCTACCGTAAGCACGTGTGTATTTAATTTTTTTAATATTTAATAAATAGAATAGATTTTTGCTGGTCAAGACAGATTTTTAATTATTATCCTCGCTAATATATGCGAAACTTAGTTTCGTATGTTTGTTTGTTACGCTTTCACGTCTTAACTACTGAACCAATCATCATGAAAATGCATCGTTGTAAATTTAAATTAATTCGAAAGAAGCCGCGGTCATATGCTAGCTTATGATAAAATTGTCGTTTTATTACCGAAGTTGTATATAATTTTCGAAGCTAATAACGTATGTCCGTACATGTGGAGAATTAAGACTACTAATAGCGTGGTTATATAGGGCGGAAAAGGAGACCGCGAGGGAGCAGCTTCGCTACTAGTGTCGGTGCCTTTGCCCTCTACGAGCCACGGGCTGAATCTTTCCACACACTCACAGGTTCATACTGTGTGGTTGAATACACAACTGGCCCATCTGTTTAAAGAAACGATATGTCATATAGTTATTGTTTCTTTGTGCACATTCGGGTCCTAAGTTTAAAAGGTTTTTAAATTTAAACACAGTATAACATAATATATTATATGTACATGTATACATATACATGGCAATACAAATAATGTTAAAATAGCTATAACATTTACCAAGTGAACGATATTACGATACAATATAATACATTTTTTACACTTTAGAAATATTTAATTATTTTTTTCGACAAAGGCCATAGATAGTGATCATGGTGAATCGGCTCTAGAACAATATTTATATGGTACTTAGAGGCATTTTAGGCACTATTAAAATAATAAGATCATTCGGACTCTATACTTTCCCCTTGAACACAAGAATTTCTATAATATTTAAAAAACGTACACACCATAGGTACTAGAGAAAGATAAAAGCCGTATTTTGCCTAAATAATCAATTTACTTATAACAAATGCTCGCCCAGTAGTCAAACTTAGACCATAGAGAAATAAACTTTCTCCAATCTTTTTATTGATAATACTAAATATAGCCAAATGCTACAAAATAATGCCTCTTTATATATTGATATTTTAAGTTTTATTTTTTATCTATTTTTACGCTAATTTATATATATTTAGAATTATATCTCATTTTCGAAACAACAACAATTACTTTTTATCGAAATCAAAAAATAACATCCCATCTCTAGACACCACAAACACTTTCAACGCCGCATGACGCATTGGCGCTCCAGTTCTTCGGAGTACCTCTGTACCTAAGGGAGCTGTTGGAAGCTTACCTGAGTGGGAGGAAGGTCGCTTAGATAGACAGCGGGGGATGAATAGTTCAAAGGGTTCGGCGTGAGGATTCATGTAGGGGCCTTGGGCCCACAATTTTGGAACCTGGGTTACGACTGGGTGCTCATTTGTTACACGTAATATTGCCTAGTTTTATTCGGGGAGTGGTCTCTGGGCAGGAGGCGAATTAATACGCTAGGCCGGCGGAGGCCACAACTCTCCTGGTCGGGCGCATCTGACGTTTGGGACCAGAGAAGGCCCTCAGGTAGTCCGAGACCCTATTATTCCTCGGGCCTCGGCGAGGGTCATCTTCTAGGGCCCCATATATTTACGGAGGGCGCCCGTATCGGAGTGGGAACCAATATGCAGTGAAGGGCCTTATACTAGACAGACGCTGGTGGTTCGAGTCCCATTTTGGGGGTTTAGCGACACTTGGTCGACTAAAATAAACGTTAGTAATACTTATATTACTGTTTAAACAGGCCTAAGAATAGTATATTAAGAAAAAATATTAACACCTAAAAGAATATAATTTATTTTTGTATACTTTCATATTTTAATAAAAAAAATGGTTTATATTTTATTTCTTATCATCACGTGAAGTTATTGATTAATTAAATTAACCTGTTGTTTAATTAGGTAAATTAATTAAATTAAATTAAACCTATTTAGGTTTAGTATTTCCAATTCAAAAAAGGTACTACTAACATTAAAATGAATTTTATTTTATTTCTTTTCTTTTCAATATAACTTTATTTTTTAATTTCACAAAAACCGATTATTGTTATTTTAGAAATGAGATATTATTCTTAATAGTCATAAATTATATAAATATAAATTTTAATAAATAAAGCATAAAATATATATTTAAGTATATTGATTATTTTGGTAAAATATGTTTTTTTTATATTTTTCTATTATGACATACTATTTGTTTTATAAGCTATAGTAAAATAGAGAGATATAAGGTCTTTGTTAAAAATAGAATTTAAAAGTCAAATAATGATGAAGCTAATATGTAAAAAAATATATTTAGTAGCCCATAAAACGTATAAAAAATTAGATCAATCGGTTCAATCAACCCTAAGAATATTTTCTCGAATATCAATGGAATTAGAGATGTCAAACATTTAGCATCTTATTATTTTATTAGTGCCGCCTACATATCCTTGTATCGTTTAAATACCTTTGTGGGGCCGATTTGCGATGCTTTTACCTCTATGGACTTTGGACAGTCATTTTGTCATAAACGATTAAAAAGATTAAACAAAAACTAACAATATTCATTTTATGTTACAACATTTCTTGTTAATTTATATGACAGGAATGACAGTTTTATATTCACCACACACCTACTACTGTAATTAAAAGTATACTTAAAAACAATTTATAATAACTCTGACAATGGCGATGCATGTGCCCCGAGAAGCTTAGCTGATGCCATCTACACCTTTTTTATACGCTAAATTGGTTACTGAATAATAATAAATGTTGTCACTTTGCATTGCATTAATAATACATATTAATATTGCTTTTTAAAATGATGACATTATTACTAAGACGGCTTGGTTTGTTTTATTTTGTAACTCTTTTAAATTTATGGGCAGATGGGATTACCCACCGAAATACCGGGGCCGTCGCAACACATATTCCATCAACCTCATAAGCAGGTACGTACTGGTTTTATAATTCATCTTATATAAACATTCGTAAGAGCTTCAAAAAAACGTTGGGCATTAATAAATGACAAAGGGTCAATTAAATCTAATAAACAAGTAGCCTACATTGACCCTCTGTCACTTTGTAATGCCCAATGTAGTTTTGTTGAAGCTCCAACGAATGTTTATAATTGATTTGTGACTTGTTTTGTGATATACGGTGTAGTCTAATTACGAAGATTCTTGGAGTGTGCAATTGTTTCCTAAATATTTGAGCAATCACTTGAGTCGTTATTTCAGTTATAAGGAGTCTCAAATGATCTACAATATAATAAATACTTTAAACGCAATTGATACTTTATTATTGAGGCCTTTGAAAATATCGACCAATATAGGTATAATATATTTTGTAGGTGGTAGAGCTACGCTGAAGCTTACTGGTTTCAGCATGAATGGGTCGGCTCGCTCGGGGTAGTACCACCGTCTCACAGAAAACCGACGTGAAGTAACAGTGCTTGCATTGTTGCGTTTCGTTCGGTCTGTGAGAGCGCCGGAGACCCACCTCCCCTTCCCTTCCACTTTCCCCTTCTCTCCCTCCCCCCCAACAAAGGCTGGCAACGCACTTGCGACTCCCCTGGTGTTGCAAGTGTCTATGGACGGTGTTGATCACTTACATCAGGTGACCCACCTGTTCGTTTGCCTCCTATGATATAAAACAAAAAAAATAATAATATCAATATACTTATCCAGAAAATAAAACTAAGACATTATTAAATCTTAAAATCCAGTGGTCGAACTTCGACCATGAGTAAAAAAAGCTTCAATTTTTTATTCATTAGGAAGCTCGTCAATAGCCATAAAACAAGAAAAGAATGAAGAAAATTCGCTGAGAAACAGAGGAGGGAGATGTTCTTATTAACCGTTTCCTTATTGCCTATTTATATGTAAAGAGTGCTCATCCAGTATTCGAACTTCGATCGTAGAGATTTTTTTTTATTGATTACTACACTAAATCTCGCCTGTAGCTAGTAAATACGACTGAGAAATAGGGGTGGAACATGTCCTTAATTTTTTCCCCACTGCCAATTTATATGTAGATTATATCATATTATTATTGCGTAAAGGATAATTACGAAATGTTATTACTCCCGATAAGGAATAAACTACATAAAAAGAAGAAATTGATAAAAAAAAATCAACAGCGCAACATAACCTTTAGTGACCTGAATACAAAAGTCATTTTTCGTTGTACATACGGCACTTTTTCTTGGTTTGCTTAATAATAATAATGTTAATGAAGTATTAGCAAATCAGAAACGATTTTAAGTTCGGTACCTGTCCCTTCCTATCCTTTCGCGGTCCTCGCCTACCTGACACCCTAGCCGCGCGAGCAAAACCCAACATCTGCTTGCCATTCAACACTAGTCGTCTATTATATCTTACGTAGAGCTCAGTTACTTGTATCTCTGTCTTATTCATTCCAAAGTTCTTATTAATTTGAGAAAAGAAGACAACCACATCTGCTCGAATTGTCGCAATGTAAAATAAGAGCAACGATTCATTTCGTTACTTCAGTATCATAAACACCCCGATTTTGTGCACATCTGTCGCAAAACGTTAACATGATAATAAAATAATGACAATTCGTGTAAAACTTATATAAATATTTTAAAAAGTGCGGCGTGTATTAAAGAAAAGAGAAAGTTTTATTTAATCTTAGAAA
This sequence comes from Antheraea pernyi, assembly GCA_015888305.1. Taxonomy (NCBI): domain Eukaryota; kingdom Metazoa; phylum Arthropoda; class Insecta; order Lepidoptera; family Saturniidae; genus Antheraea; species Antheraea pernyi. The sequence goes on along the minus strand of MU158733.1, from coordinate 901,101 downwards.
TGGTAAGTTTAGTATCGTTCAAATTATCATTTTGTCTATGTAAAATACACGTGCGTATGTAAAATGTCATTGTGTGTATCACAAATGTGGTGATTTTTTTTTTAATTTTAAATAGTACGCAAACGTTATACGAATCTTAAAATTTAAAGGTTTTGGAACATTCGGACAAATGTTATAATAAAAACACGTGAACAATATGGTTGAAGTAGATTAATTTGTAAATAAAAAACTATTATGAATTTTATCTTAAATTGGCTCTATGTTTAAAAAATGTCAATCGTAAAATACCAAAAGCAAATCGTACGGTTAAAATTATTTATGTCCAAAGATTCGATTTATATCTTTCCTTCTGAACACTTACAGCTGTGAAACGGAATATTTAAACTTAAATTATGATGTCATTGCGTTGTGTGTGACCCATTTTGAGATATGCGGGGTACCGTAGGTTTATATACATACTTCAATGTATGCGGGCGGAAAATTTCTAATGATTCTCCTTCAAAGCTTAAACAATTCCGAAGTCAACAACATTGTGTTCTATTTATTGAAATTTTATTTTATGTTGATTTATTGTTTGTCTTTGCTAAAGTCTGAATAGGCGATAGGTATCTTTATCTTGTCATTCAAATTTTTCGTCGCACTGATTTTGTTTTTTTTTTTTATGTATTATACAAATATTACTATACAAAATTAAACACCTGGTTGTTGATTTAAAACAATTTATATTCCGATATTGCTTAAGGACGCGTATGAATAATTTAAATTTATTGAATAATAATGATAATTTTACAATTAATTAACCTACGCAATTGATAAATAAACATTTGTCTTATTATTTAAATAATATGTACTGTAAAACTGTGTAAACTTATGTCGTTAATTTACAATATGTATATTACTCGAACATTTTGAATTATATTTTTTAGGCCGCAATGGAACCTACCATTACTGGGCATTCACCGCACGCCATTCTTAGTCGCTCCAAATGGAGTGGCTTAAATATAAGTTACGAGATGCAACAAGACCCCAACAAGCCTGGGTAAGTATTACACTGTGAGTTTTAATCCATTTGATGTCAGTGTTTGCTAGCGGCTTGCCAGTGTTATATCTCTGGTCATGAATCGTGAACACACAGCGATGTGACCATTGCAAAGGGAGGGAGGGGCACGTAGGAGGGCAATTCCGCTCATATGAACTATATAAGCACGTAAATAATAAATGGACTATAGAATCATTGTCAGTAGACAATAATTACGACGGTAGTCATATACAGTTTTCCATTTATATATTATCAAATAGAACCACTAATTGGCTACTGTGAATGTCAATATTGTGCGCATGACTCGAGACGGGAATTAAAACATTAATAAAACAAATAAGGTTAACCTGTTGCTTGAACTATTTTAAATCCTCTTTTTTCAATTTTCCCACATTACTTTTGGAGTAAAGTCATAATTATAATATAAGCAAACTTTTCATTGTTGATATTTGATGTTTGAATATTAATAAATAGGTGTTAGAATATATTCTAACTGTATAAGATAATGTTATTTCAAAGGTAGGATACTTGTACACGTGAAGTCTCCCTGTTAGTGTGGCTTGTAATATTCAAAAAATGTCATACAAAACGGACAAAAAATTTAACTATCATAAAGAATATATTAAAAAAAAAACATCTTCAATACTGTTGTAATATTGAAATCGAGTTTTTTTTTATTATACATTCGAAATACTTCTGCGTCAAACAACTATGACTTGTAGTGAAATATATTTCTCAGCATCCGTTGAACAAGTATTATAATTTTAATACATATCATCTTATTTAAAAAAATATGAATATCGATTTTTCTTTTAACTTAATATAAGCTTTTTAAGAAATTACGTGCGAATTGTAAATTTATATGTTAAATACTGATTTACTGATTATGTAGAAATCTGTCGCATTAACAGGACTTTTTATACAATTAAGCTGAGCGCCTAGAGTGAATATGTTTTGGCTCAAAACATATTGATATATTCTATGTGAAAATAATACGATTTTATCCTGAAAAACAAATAACTGTTCGATACTCTTACCAACAAATAAATATTTCGTTAGTTAGGTGTTATAAAAATATTATTCAGAAAAATTAAGGTGGACGTTACTTCGCACTTCTGCTTGGAATTGATTGGCCTCTATCACGTCTTTCTGCAACTGTACCGATGGACGTTACTTCGCACTTCCGCTTGGAATTGATTGGCCACTATCACGTCTTTCTGCAACTCTACCGATAGACGTTACTTCGCACTTCCGCTTGGAATTGATTGGCCACTATCACGTCTTACTGCAACTGTGGCGATGGACCTTACTTCGCACTTCCGCATGGAATTGATTGGCCACTGTCACGTCTTATTGCAACTGTAGCGATGGACCTTACTTCGCACTTCCGCCTGTGTCTGATGTCAAAAATCCCCAAAAACGCCTGACGTAATTAATGGACGCCCGCTAAAATGTGATATAGCCCAATCAATTCCAAGCGGAAGTGCGAAGTAATGTCCACCCTAATATTTCATGATAAATGTCCGCAAAAAAAATAGTGCGTGGAGTCCCCGCGCGGAAGAAGGGAAACTTCGTAATGTGGAAATGAATAATAAATAATGACACGATATAATTATAAGAGTGTGATAAACAACACGCTTTTTATTGTTATTATTAACACCCCATATTATCATTTTTTTATTGTAGCACAGCAAAGTGACTGCACTGTGCCTGATGGTGAGCACAGTACAATCCAAAAACAATGACGAATACCGAGATATGCGTTATCCCTCGTTGGTCCCCGCTGTCATGCCGGCCTGCGTAAATGTCTCTTCACGTTACGCTTGAAGGACCTCATGTCATAGGAAGGAGGGAACACACTGGCCGGGGGATTGTACCACAGCTTCACGGTACGGCAAAGATAAGAAGTTGCGAACTTTTTAGTTCGTGCCCAGATAGGATTTACCGTAAAAGTATGGCTCCTAAGCCCAGCGCGCGTGGTTCGGTTATGAAAAGGAGAGGCAGGGACTAAATTAAATAGCTCTTCAGAACACTCGCCATGATACAGACGGTAGAACTCGCTCGGTGAGGCAATGTCTCTGCGCAACTGAAGCGGCTCTATAAACTGTGTAATGTCTGCATCATTAACAATGCATCTAATATTACAAACGCTATGAACTGAAGTAAATTTGCTATTTGCAGACATCTTCATTATGAAAGACTATATCACGGATGGTTAGTTTTATATCTTATACATATAGATGTTTTTTTTTCTTTCTGAAAATTAGTACATATCTTTTGCCGTTTCTCTTTGAAAAAAATGGCATGCTGAAATTTGTTCGAGGTTAAATGACTGTCACAAGATTTAAAAAACAATGAATCAGGTTAGCTTGGCTCATATAATTTATTTACGTATAAACGAGGTCGACATTGTGTGATTTTCTTTTGTATTATTAGATAAAATATTTTTGTATATATTACAGTTATATCTTGATAAGTTTTAAATATTGCATTGCTAAATTTTTTTAAATGTATTATTGCCTCTGTCGGCGTTGTTTGTTACACGTACACTTGTAAGGGCGATTGACATATTCATTTTCTAAAAAAAAAATATAATGTATTCGCGCCTTACAAATATTCAGCGTGCCATTTCATTACATGCTAGAAATGTTACTCTGTGTTAACTTCTTATTAATATTAAATGGTTTTTGTTGCTACATAAGTTTAAACACTCATTCGAGGGAATGCCTCGGTGTTAAATGTTCGCAACGTATTTTTATTGTATGTATCTGTGCGCTGATATATGTTTTTGCTAAACAAAAATGACGAATGTACTTTCCCTTTTTAAACTTATATTCATTTATTTATTTTCAATGTGTTGTTACATATAGATGATTTGTTTACAATTTTTTGTCTATCAGTTTGCACTCGTGTGTTTTTTTTTGTGTTATAAAATATGAATAAATGTATATGCCATGTTTGTTTGTATGTAAAATATACTGAATTATTATTTTCTTTGTCAACAGTGTCAGCAGAATAGCAAGCACTAGTAAGGATATGGGCATGATGTCGGGAAGCATGGTGCCCATTCAACCGGCAGCTATCAGGAACAAAAAACGAGCTGCGATGGCATCATCCGTTGGCGCCATGGGCAACACGCCTGGCCCATCTGCTATTCGTACGTGTGCATTTTATTATTGTATCTGTTACAGTCGTTTAAATGAGGCGAATTCTTATATTCAATTTTGTTTGAATACCGTGAATTAAATAAAATGTTTAAAACTTAAGCTGCTTAAACAATTATATCTCGATTTATTAAACAGACACACGAACCTAGATTACGCAAGATTATTAAAATGCTATTATTCTGATTTCATGGTTTACTGCAAATGTTAAGTTATAATAGGCTATGAAATAGTTTTTTTTTCGAACTGACTACGTTATTGACCAAGCATGGTCTTAACAGCTTCACCGGACTACTAAGGCGAGCGCTTAAGGCACTCGGCCGAATTTATTTTGAAAACTAGCTCAAGAGTGCGCGGCATACCTCGACTTTAGCTGTTGGCTGATACATGCACTTTTTTAATTTTTTTAACGTGGGGAAATCCCTTATGGGTACACCACCCCCCCGGGGGAGAGGGTGGGTTATGTCCGACTCGCACAGACTAAAACCCCACGGTGTACCGACAGACCGTTTTATGGGGGCGGCAAGGGATCGAACAAGCTAATCAACCTTGTAGAGCCGTCCCCACGGTCCGCCCGGCGGAAGGTGACCGCCGGGCTCCTACCTATAGAGGGACAGACCGGGTACACACCGGCTGCCCCCCCTCGTCCGCCGGACCTGTGCAATGAGGAGATGGGCCCCCGGCCCATCCCCTCAGGTCCGGCTACGGTGGTGGGAGGAGTTGGGCGAAGCGCCTTCTCCTCCTGCCTGTCCTCCTTTGGCGGAGACGGCCACTTTGAGAGTCTGCCTCGCGGACCCTCTCCGCCTCCTCCTTCTGCGAGATGACCTCCTCGCAGAAGGAGGCCATCGCTCGCCAAGCCTGTTCGCTGCCGAGCATGGCCGAAACCACGCTCGGCAGCGATAAGTCTGTTCCCACGGCCGCCGCTGCCTGATACATGCACTGAGCTAAGTTAAGCTAACTATTCATACATATATGAGTTGTTGAAACATATATGTGTACCAAGCATACATACCTCAACAACTCTTATATACATTTCGCATCGGATAATAATACAGAACGAAAACTTCACTGCATTAAATAGTATCATGAACGTATTGCTCTCCGCACACGGTCGCATAAAATAGTGTGTATTTTTACGAGCTTGGATGTCTAAAGTCCATACGTATAATCATAAACATGGCATAATTTCAGTGCTGCACATTTCGTAATCAACTTATCAGTCTACCTATATCCGATTGTTTAAAAAACTTTCATCATTTTGTTTATGAATCGCTATGGCGACAGTGAATGACCTTAACCTGAGAAATGTTCCTATAATAAATACAACAGTATGTGGGAAAATATAGAATTGTGGAAGTCTCAGTGTCTCAAATCGTCAATACTGTATGGACTGGCGTGATGACTATGACCATAGCTTTCTTCGGAAAGAGGTTTATTGCTGTGCAGTAGATCTTATACAGGCTGATGTGATAATTATAAGTCGTTTGTATTTTACAGCCGCGGACACTTTTGATAGTTAACAACTTTTGTCCGCGACTGCAAAACATCCGTGTCTTACAGGCATTTTAGACAATACGCTTATTATAAAACAGAAACGGTGACGTCTCAGAACCTGGCCAACGTGCGACGTCAACCACAGCCGACACCGCCTCCAGTTTATCAAGAGACTATAAAAGATTCGCCTCCAAGTTCACCAAGTAAGTTCTCTTTCATACATCAATCAAACGAAATATATAAAAAATAATAACAATTACTTTTTATAGTAAAAGGTGTTTTAATTATTGCAGATTCAGAAAGGCCTTTGAAACCAAAACTCGAATCTAAGTAAGTCGTTTTTTTTTATAATTCTGTATTATGCTTTTTTGTTTAGTTAAGAATCGATTCAAGCGAATATTGATATATTTCGTTTTTTTTTATGTTTTACTTCTTATACATTTGATTTTTATCTAAAACAAAATTATCACGATGGCTTCAATCATATAAAGTTATTAAAGTTTTAAAACAACTACGATTTTTGTCAACGATAAGTAAGAAGTGTGGCAAGCGTTGTGGTGCATATGTTTTAAGATGTATCGTTAGTGTAATTAATGACACAGACGGAGTCGCGGGTATTAACTAGCGAAGAATAAAATGTACTTTACGTGAAACATAGCGTCCATTTTACCAGGTGATAAGTTAGTCGCTTGCAATATTCAAAGATATGGTTGTTCATGATCACATTTAACATATAAAATAATAATATCAAAACAAATACTACTAAACAACAAAGAGAACCTAAGTTAAAGTTTGTTCAAAGACTTTCAAAATTACGGATAGAAACATAATAAACGTAGGTTCAATAACCGGTGCCGAAAGCTGTAAAGGGCGACCCGGAGTTAAATAACCTTCGATAATAAAACGAACAATATACCTTTCGAAGAATTATCCTTTGTTAGTTGATCGTTGTTCCCATGTATTTTCACGCTTCACTTTCACTTCGCTCGACGGTCACTGGCACTGTGCTTTAACAAAGGCGCGTAGACGATTGAATATAATTTTTGTATTTTTCGACATAATAAATACATGATTAGGTCAAATATTAAGCATCGATTTTTTTAATTGATTTTGAACGAGAATCGAATGCAGAGTATTCTCCATAAATATTGCTACTGTCTAAACTTTCACCTGGTGTATACCTGTGCCGTTGAAATGTAGGATCGGGCCCAGTTGCACGGCCCCACACATGCTCGGGAACGAGTTGAACCCTGAGAGCGGGGCGGCGGCGCGCCTACAGGAACAGCTGAGTGCCGAACTGGCGGCACACGCGGCTGGTAGCGCCGGGAGCGATCCCCTCGTGCCTCCGCCACTAATGAACAAAGCCGGATCGGTTAGTTCTAAACTTCTAAACCCCTGACGAATTTTTTAACATGACCTGACGTGACGTCTCCTGAATTTTGTGACGCGATAACGTCTTACAAATCCTTTCCGTTCGGCTGTACGCACGAAAAATCATGACGACTCATGGTCACGTTCCGCCTGAGTGCTCGGTGCAAGCGAGATCCTGGAACAAACTATAGAGAGGCGCGATCGGCCTAAGCGTACGGCTTGCATAGCATCTATCTGTATATAGATAGAATCATTCAATTCATAAAACCATGCAATTTTTTATCAATTTATGACGTTATCACGTTAAATTATCGTCAGTAAACCGACTTTATAGATAATCAATTTTTTTCACAGACCGGTGGATCTGTGAAGATACATCAGACCAATATAACGTTATTTTTTTTTTTTTTTTTATTTTTTTTTTTTAGGGAAACTTACAGCTAACACTAATAAAATAACAAATAAATAACATACTAAGGCTAATTACAAATTTCCACTTATAAAAACTATAAATAAAGAAAGAAAAGACAGCTACCAATATATGTGTACAAATAATAACATGATTACACGCACAAAGTTGATATTATGTAAAAAAATCTCTAGAGAAACATTTTCTAAGGCATGATACTCTATCTGCGAATAAATCTAGGCTATTATCTAATGAATTAAAATATTTACATGTTTCGTAGAAAAACACGGACACTCTGAGTAGCTTTACCCTCTGACATGAACATAATACACTCAAACGTTTAATGAAAAACGAAATTAAAATATGACTATAGGCATCTAAAATTAGCGTTTCATTGATCCCTAAGCTATCTCAATATTATAACACAAAGTCCTGTCTGGTCTGTCTGTTCGCGGTAAACTGAAAAACAACTAAACGGATTTTCATGCGGTCAACACCAGTAGATAGAGTGATTAATGAAGAAGGTTAAGCGGTATATAATTTGTCAAGGTTTTTATTTAATTATCAGGGCGGGACTAAGTCGGGCCCGCTAGTATAATATACTACGTAAATTTGTGTTCTGCGCATCTATATTCAGGGCGATCACAGCACTCATAACGGGTGGTTCAATGAGAATATGGGATATCGCGAACTATTAGGTTTAAGGAATTCGGTATCTTAACATGCAAGAGTGCAATCTACTAATGTGACGTCATATATCTTGTAAACGATATAGATTCATTTTTTTGCGTACGTAAGGATTTTTACACAACCACCTTGTTTTTTTGTTGTGCGTTGTCTTAAATTCGTGATATCTTCTAAGGTATTCATTAAAATTAGAAGTTGTAAAAGATCATTTTGATTTATATTAATTGTTCAACGTAACTATAATATTGAATTGGATGAGTATTAATGGTATATTGATCAAAATAGTGTCCAAAATTACCAGTTATTTATGAATTGAAAACATTGTAGGCCGCGTTGATCAATTAAAAAAAAAATATTCGGTAGGGGAAAACTTATGTGTTCGCGTCACCGATGACCTCGACATACTTGTGATGTATTGGGCTTGAACCAGACTAGTATAGCGGCTTGTGAACATGTAATATTGATATTTTTTATTGAGCGTGTGCAGCAAATAATATGTTTGCTTAGTTAATAAACTTTAAAAATGTATATAATTATTGGTCGGAGTGCCATTGGATTTGAAAACCAGGCTAATATCAATAATTTCAATCTATAAATTATGAAGTCTAAATAATTCAGACTGTAATTGATGAAAAAATTCGAAAAAGGACAGAGTTATTCCATTCTTATGTGTTTTCACTTCTGTCGGCAGTCCTTATGGCTGCTTCGATTTATTGTAATCGCTTATTGGTTTTACGGGTAATTGACCAATTCCATAATACATTATTTTAATGTATAAATAATATCTCAAAAAATAATATCTATAAGCGTTTCAGTGTAAGCGTCCGTAAATTAGTTCCCACAACTTTACTAGAACACATCTATAGGTTTTTTAAAAAGCGATTATGGGAATCGTATGAAATTCCGTTGCGTAGTTTACAAGAACTAACTAACACACAGACGGACGTGAAATGCGATTTTGTTTTATAGTATTTATATCGAGGTTGTAAGTAGCTCACAGTGCAATGTGCGATTAAATATGTGTGACGGTTTATTTACGTGACCTAATTGTATAATGACGTAATATTTTTGAATCACGTTACTATAGACAATTATATTATAATTAAAAAACTGTAGATACGACATAAGCGCTTTGATAGTGTTAAAACTAGGCTAGTTAGTTTACTTTTAACCACTACCCTGCCAATCCGCCCGTATCTAAGCGACATATAACTATTTCTTTTTCACCATCAATATTGAGAATATGCCATCTTACTTCTACATTTTATCTAAGACAATATGGCGTTACAATATGACTTTATGTATGTGTGCGTTATCGTGTACCCAAAACTATACTATTTATTGGAAGTATATCAAACATAATAATTGCTTTCGCGGGATTGCAACATTAACTGTTACAGTAAAACATAAATCGTGAACAGTGAATTGTGCATTTTATCTTTAAAATAAACAAGTATAATTCCAGTGGAAGTGTGAAGTAACGTTCAATTTTTTTTATAAGTAAAATTCTCAATATCACTGTACGTTAATTCAAATATAGCGAATTTATGTATTACTTCATTAATCGATACTTTACTACTAGAATACATTCTATCTAAGTTGCTGGATTATTACACTGGATTATTATTGGATACAATTGACTGCCTATTTTACTTTTTCCTACAATTTTTGTTCTGATACCACCGCCATTTCAATATAATATGCAGAAAGCTATAGGATCGCCTTTTAAATTGTAATCGGTACTGCTTTCAGTATATATTAATATAGTCTAATAACAAATATAATTTAATAACACTAATAAAAAGATAAAATGTACAATGTTCAACAACGGAATCGTTCTCGTTTTTATATATCTGAATGACAAGCCGCTCGCCGTAAAGGAAAATAAATAAATATTACAGGGCCCTGGTAGTTCAGGCCGTGGATCATCCAGTGCGCAAAGTCTTGACCAGCTCCTAGAACGACAATGGGAACAAGGCTCACAGTTCCTCATGGAGCAAGCACAGCACTTTGACAGTAAGCGATCATTAATTACAAAAATATCGTTGTTGTAAACATGTTGTGTCCGAACAGAGTACGACACGCGCAGTCTGTGAGTGTTATTCTTTTAAATTGAATTACATTTATTGTGGTAAATTATACAACACTCACGTCGGCCGAGAGTTAAGTCAATATTCAACCTAAATAATGCATTTAGGAGCGATATTGATTTAATTCTTTCTGTCAATAGTAGCATCCCTGCTGTCGTGCTTGCACCAACTACGCACGGAGAACGTACGATTGGAGGAACATGTAGGTAACTTACTGCAGCGACGAGATCATCTATTGGCAGTGAATGCACGTCTTGCTATACCCCTGACTACAGGTAAGATCACGCTATAAATGTTTACATGTGTTTTTGTTTATTATTCTAACGCGTCTATAGTAATTTATGAGTTTGCGAAACACGCACAGCTTTCGTGGGCTTCGAGTGAGTGGTGTTTATTATTTTTAAGGAAATAATAACTTTGTTTGCTTTATAAACTAAACACGAAAATAAACCTCCTATATTATGTATTGCCTTAAAATCCTACTAATGTATCTAACTAGAGAACTTAACGCATAATGCTAAAAAAATATTATTTTTGTGCAAAATATGTCACCAGAACTTTCTCACGCACTTCGTCATCTAATAAATTAAAAACACTGTTGATAATTTTTTATGCTCATATAATTCTAACTCAAGTTTTATTTGTGTAATAACTAGCAAGCGGCCTTGGCTTCATTCGCGTTAATTACAATATAATGTGTGAAAAATAATAATCAGATATAACATTCAGGGATACTGTTAACGAAAAGCTTTATAGTTGTAACATTATTTCCAGAGATCTCCGTACTACCTCACAAATTATCTCTAAATATACTTTACAAACTTTACCTATTTTATAATATCCCTATTAACTACACACAAATAAACACTAACAAGTTTATTTTAATTTTAAAATGTGTTGTCTTCAATAGAAAAACATAAATACTACAATTGAAAATGAATTCGTATTAAAATGGAATTTGAAACTTAGTCTCCCCAAAATTGGTCTTGTGCGCGTGTTTCATATTTTTGATAATAATATAACATTTATATTTCTATTTTACATGTCCATTACATAATTACAGTATTAAGTATAACCTATTCAAATCTTCCATTTATTTTTAAAGTATATATAAAATTTTAAATTGTATTTTATGTATATAAAAGTATGAATGTTTTTTAAATCGTTTTCTTATAACCTTTTTTATACACAACTAGCTGGGCAAAATGACTGCATATTACCTAATGGTAAGTGTTCACATAAAAAGATACTACGAACAGATATATCTCCATCATCAATTATTACCGTCATTTAGACTCGTTAGACAACTCGATAAAAGCCTATATGTAATCACATCGAAACGGTAAATCGTTTACATTTACCGATAGTATGTGACCAAAGAGAATAATTATTTCAAGAAACCTTCGATCAACAATAACTAAAGGCTCACGTACAAAATCGAAGCTAAATCCTGTCCGCGTAAATACATACTTATGTGTAGCTATTTGTTTACTAAGAAAGGGAGCAAAAAAGTTTTAAAACAGTTTTAAGTTCAACCTAATTACAACCATGACACCTAGTAATAAAGTCACGAATATTCAAAATATTATCTAATACTTACGATAAAACAAGCAGAGCAATAAATTACTCTCGTCACTTACAAATGAATAGACAACATAAACAAATTTGTGTGAATTCAACCTTAACACGCAATGAATAAAGTACTTTTTCCCATTATTCTGCGTGATTGTGCGTGGTTGCCGAGTCTTGACCAAACATTTGTACCACATTTTAAAATCGGCAATATTGTTCAAAATTTAATATTATTTGTTAGTTTAAAGGTTAAAAAAATACAACTTATTCAACACGTATTTAGGGAAAGTAGGATACTCCGGCCGTTAAATTTCTTTTTCGGGTATTATTTTTGCATCTTTTGAATACGGCATTGTGAAACGTGCTTACATTGACTGTGTATTAAACAAACTAAACAAAATAAAAGCTCACGTTTCAAGTGAGCTGTTATTTACCTAGACGTATTTTTCGCGCCGACCCGTTATCTAGTTATTGTTGATCGAAGCAAGAAACGACACAACAAATAAAATGAATATCACTATTCTAATATTTATTGTATTATTACTATGTCATATATACATCATACATATACATATATATCATTTAAATCATCTCAAACGTGATAGAATATGATTAAATATTAATTTTATTTAAATACAGTAAAAAGTTTAATAAACAATTTAATCGTTATTTTAAATTTAACACTGGCAACTGACTATTATTATAATTTGATATACGAGTATATGAACTATACAAGTAAAAAGGTCGTGGTCCACCTTTGCAAAAGTTTACCATTGATATATAGGCGAATATAAAACCAATTCCATACCTCTTCAATACAATACTACACTGTCAATCGGGTTTTTTTTGTGGTTACTAGCTTTTCGTGATATCATTTAAAAAATTGATAACGAGTTTTCTTTGAAAACGTACTATTTTATTTCGTCATCCAAAAACGACAATTGAAAATATTGATAAGTTTGTTTGTTGTGAAATTCGCAACAGACAATAAGTTTTTTTTTTAATTCAAATTAAATTTTGTAATAGCCTTAATCAATTCATTCAAATATTTTGGAACAATTTTCAATAATGATTATGCTCGAATTTCTTCCTGCCATCATCTCATCTAAGTATGGTCAGTATAACATATTTTCCTTTTCCACTCTCCCTTGTTAAATGTGATCCCAGTATTCCACACCTTTTGCACACATATAATTCTTTACACAATCCATCCATACCTTTTCCAGTATTCCTTTACTTCTATACTACCTTCAAACTCAGAATTTTTCTAGTTACATGACTTTTATCTCTTCTCATAATATGGCCGCCCCCCGTACTAATTTATCGTTGCTCAATTTCTGTCAATGATCTTATTTTTAAATTTCCTCTGATATACACATACTTAATCTTATTTATTCTGGTTGCACCACACATCTTAACATTCGCATCTCTGCTACACGTAAACTTTTCTCATCTGTTTCTTTCGTAGCCTAGCACTCGAATCCGTATAACACGACTGGTCTAATTACATGTTTATAAACCTTGCCCTTGAGTTTCAACAGCATTCCATGGGTCACAAACTAATCCAGACACCTTTCGTCATTTCATTCATCCATTATTAAACCTTACATCAACTGATTTGTGTCGGGAAAGTAATATTTCTGTTTGTTATTGCTGGTTGACATCGACACTGACGTATAATAACACTCATCTCATATAATATCATTTGGCAAGGTTAGCATGTAACACTAATATTAAAACATAAAGAGGTGTGCGAGAAAGTTATACAGCTTACAATGGAGGTTTTTAAGGTGATTACAACGTAGAAAATGTTTAAAAATGAATATTGTTTATACGCAGTAATGGTTGGGCCACCAGAGCCGTCACGGTGTATGCGTGAGAACGGCTCCCAGGTGCGACCGCCGCCTCCTCCTCCACGAGCCCCGGAGACTATTACTTCAGAGCGAGCTCATCAGGTTAGTAATGCACACTCACGGACACTAATTTTACCTTCATATTGATCTAAACAACATTAAAGTAGAGAACACTTTTTTGTTTAACAGGTTGACAATTACAATAATAAAGTATAATAAAGACGTTCATAACTAATTGAAACCAATCCATCTTACTTCCACATTTTATCTAAGACAATGTGGCGTTACAATGTTACTTTACGTATGTGTGCGTACGTATCGTGCCATTTGATTTGGCAAAATATCATATAGGTGACGTATCTTTAGTTATAATATCATTGATTGAAACATTTAATTTATGACGTAATAAACTGAAGGCCACTTAAATACCAAGAATAAATGCCGCTAGGTTTAGTGCATATCTCGATAAGGTAGCCGAACATTGTTTTTTGAAACAAATAACAAAAACTCTGGTATAACACTCGTAACTTGTATAGATTACAATATAATTGAGCAAGGTGATGTGGGCGAATATTATTTACTTCTGCTTTTCGATATAATTAAATACGAAATCGTTCTACTTTTATAAACCTTTCTGTTACGCGTAAGTTTAAGCCATAATCGACGTTGATATCAATGCCATAGGCATATGTAAATTGAGATTGAATACCGATTGATTTTAGGAATATAATAACGTTTGATCACAATTTCACTTGCTGTTATAATGACAACGTGGTCCAACATGATAAACACGCCAGATCTAGACGGATTTGCTTTCAAGTGCATCTTCTGGAGCACACCTATAGATGCTTGACGCCTCATTTTCAACTTGAAAGTGGTGGTATTTAGTGAGGTTGCCTTAGAAATAGCCTTACCACTATGTGTGTTTATATTCAGAACGCTAGTTTATTTAGTTAAACTAGCCTATTTTGCTCGATACTTCATTTGAATTTGACCTAATCGAGGACAGCGTTTTCGAGATCGAGCGTATTTGTTTTGATATTATTATTTTATATGTTAACAAATGTGACCGTGAAATATCTTGTCTGAGAATGTTGCTAACCTTTGAACAGTCACCTGGTATATAGGATGGGATAGTCTGTGATAAGAATTGACGTTTGAATAGAGTTTTTTTGTCTTTCCGCATAATCAGCTGCTGATGCGCGAAGTACAGCAGAAACCCAGCTGAAAGGAGTTGAACGCCGGCGGCGGGGCGAGTGACGCGGTGACGTCGTCGGACCCCGCCCCGGGACCCGCGCTTCCCGGTCCCTCGACGGGCGAACCGGCTGCGCTGCACACCGTTCAGACGTATATCATACTGGAACAACGACGTAAACCAGATTTCTCAATAGACTCCATACTCAAACTCAACCATTAAACGTCACAACGCCACAACCCATTAACGACAATAGTGTACCATGTACGCCACATGATTTTACCGGCATTAAAGTAAATTGCTGTAAATATATCTCATGTGAATCGTTGTATTTTGAAAATGGACCGAATCCAATTTTAGCTGTTCGTGAGGTTTTTTAATTATATTCTTTAAGATTTTCAAATTTTATGCACGTCGAATTTAAAGATCTTAAAAAGAATACAGAAATATTGTGAAAATCTAAATTTCGACTTGGTTTACGGTGTATAATATTTCAAAATCTTAAAGAGATCTCATGAACGACAAAAATTAGACCTGATTTTAAATATAACGACTCATGTAAACGTTTGGGTCCACTACCTATGTCGATGGTACGTAGATATGTCGATGCATGTATATATAAACGATTCTTATACATTACTTCAACTTTTAAAAATTGATTAAGTAATTATTGGACATTTATTTTTGATGCGTTTCTATTGAATTGAATATATTTTTGTAAAAAGTTATAAGCTTTTTAAATGTAGAACGAGAATGTTCATAGGTGTGGCTGTATATATGGGATCGTCGGCAAAGTTAAATGGCGATACTGAGTATACCACCCGGCTTATACCTTTATAATATACACCAATACGATGTGCTTCACGCAGTGTGTATCTATAGTATACACCAGTACAATGTACTGAACGTAGTGTATGCTTATAGTATACACCAGTACACTGTACTGAACGTAGTGTATGCTTATAGTATACACCAGTACACTGTACTGAACGTAGTGTATGCTTATAGTATACACGAGCACACTGTACTCAACGTAGTGTATGCTTATAGTATACACCAGTACACTGTACTAAACGTAGTGTATGCTTATAGTATAATACACTAGTACTGTACTGAACGTAGTGTATGCTTATAGTATACACCAGTACACTGTACTGAACGTAGTGTATGCTTATAGTATACACCAGTACAATGTACTGTACGCAGTATGCTTTTTAAAACCAAGTGACTAAAACCGATCATGTCTTGGTGTAGACTCGAAGCCTTTCGTAGGCTATCGTTATGACTAAACGACTAAATTTATGCCATTTTATTGCTTGGCATTCGACCGGATAAGACTGAGATAGCCAATCATTTGTGGTGACTTGACACCTGAATTTAAGCACAAAAGAAATTGAGTGATATTTAATTCTCAATATGCAGAATGTCGCTAAACGAAAACTTTGAATAAAAAAACTGTATGTTATAATAACAAGCGTTTATACTCTTAAATAGACTTCGATAAATTTAACAAACACATCGATATACCTTTAAGATAAAAATGAAACTTATGTTTCTCATGAATCATTATTTTATTCCCATCATATTTATTTGGGGATCTAACTGTTTATTTTAACATTATAAACTATTATTGTTATCAAAACTCAACGTTTTTGTTTTTTAATTATTTAAACATTTTACTGTGAAACAGTTTATCCGAACATCACAAGATTTGAACCTTCCATTTTTCATGTTTTAAATTGTTATTACTGTTTGAAACTATTATTATGTGTCAACTAAAAACCTATTCACTCGATGATGATGAACATAATATTTTTTGTGGTTATTGATTTTTGAAACATTAGTTACACTCTCGATGCAATAATTCTGTGATTGCGATTTTTTTATATATATATTTGATTGTGTGTGTGTACATTTCTGATTATTTTCAAAATATATCGACTACTAGAGAGTTAATTGTTTACACGTGGCATCTCTTTTAAAAAAATACACGCAGTTGAAGTATTAGATGGATTCGACCTACTAAGTACTATTCCATTCATTCCCAGTCTTCATATGTTAATGTCATTATCGTTTTGTTCTTCGATCAACATTAACTAGATAAAGGGTCACGTACAAATCGAAGCTAAAAGCCGTCCGCGTAAATATATACTTATGTGTAGCTATTTGCTTACTAAGGAAAGGAGAAAAAAAGTTTTGAAACTGTTTTAAGTTCAACCTAATTACAACCATAACACCTTGTAATAAAGTCACAAATGTTCAAAATATTATCTAATACTTACGATAAAACGAGCAAAGTAATAAATTACTCCCCTCACAAATGAAAAGATAACATAAACAACATTTAGTGTGAATTCAACCTTAACACGTAATGAATAAACTACGTTTTCCCGTTATTGTGCGTGTTTGTGTCTGGGGAGGCCAAACATTTGTATCACAGGTTTAAAATCGATAATTTTGTTCAAAATTTGATATGATTAGTTAGTTTAAAGCTTAAAATATAACTTATTCAACATGTATTTAGCGAAAGTAAAATACTCCGGCCGTTAAATTGCTTTTTGGGGTATTATTTTTGCATCTTTTGAATACACTGCGGCATGTGAAACGGGCTTACATTGGGTGTGTTTCAAGCAAAGTAAACAAAATAAGGACACACATTTCAAGTGAGCTCTTATTTAACGAGACGTATTTTTCGCGTCGACCCTTTATCTAGTTATTGTTGATCGATGGTTTTGTTTCAAGGTCACGTGAGATGCATTTTTTTTTAAATATTATTTAGCCTCGTATAAACATTTCTTACACAATTTTTGCAATATTTATTGCATAGACTAGGAGAGGTTGCCGTATACACTGAAGGCTAATTTCAAAATAGATGTAAGTTATATACTAGTACATGCGTATTCAATTAAATGTCGTTTTCGGTGTATAATTAATATTATCACTCGTTCAGTGTTTGATGTAGAAACATATGTATACATAATTATTGTTCAATTATTTTGAACATTTAACGTAATTTCTTCCTTGCGACAGTTGTGAAATGCAATAATTTTTGCAATTACAACTTAAAGAAGTCACTTTTGCGAACTGAATGGTCGAACACACATTTAAGAATCGTAGAAATGTTGTAATTAATACATTGGACGAAACGAAACGAAACAGAAAATAGTTTAGATTATATTATTACCACATTATAGATTACCGAGTAATTTTAATTTTTTAAATATATACTTATACAAACAAAGCTGAATGAACGATTACGCTCTCAAATTCCAAGTCAATGATTTTGCATTACGCTAAACTACCTAAAAAAGGGTGAAAATTTGTTATCTAAATTTAAATTCAAATCATGTAATCTCAACGTAGGTTGTCAATATTACAAATAATTTTGATATTATCATAAATCAACGTGGTCCGTGTAAAATAGAGCAGCTTTTGATATCAGTAGGCAAAAGTGACTATCAGCTTAAGTTATAAGTTCCTACTTAATTTTCCTTTAATAGCAATAAACGTTAATTGTATTCGTTCGTACCTTTAAAAACTTGGCAGCAATAATGTCTTGAGTGTTGTGTATCGTTTTTTTTTTTTTCGTAAATTACAGGGATCTAACCTATATTTATTATGATGCCTTTGGACGTTTTGTAATTAACGAACGTATAGTATATTGATTTGATGTAAAAGTATAAAAACTAACAACAAATATTGAACGACTACAATTATAATAAATGTAGACATACAGCTTACAATAAAATTACTGTGTTTTACACGATTAATAACTTAACTTTGGTCTTGAATAATATTCGCTTTAATTACTGTTTAAATTATTACCAACGGTAATACTCGATGGGTTCAATTGAATATCTTAATTATTTGAAAGAATAGCAATAATAGTAATGTAATAAAATAATTTTGGTAAATAGATTGTTACCTAAAAAGTTGTTCATATGTTTTTCTACAATTTACTTTAAATCTTACTTATATGATATAATTTTTAATTTTAAAAGTTTTTCTATTTGATTTATAGTTAAAGAATAACAAAAAGAAATAATTATATATTAATATAGTCCGGTGAAGCTGATAAGACGCTGCTAGGTGAATAGCGTAGTAAAATTTTTTATTAAAATCCTTTTTTTTCTTGTTTTGCCACCGCAGAAACATTTGCCAGTGTCAATGTTCAGATTAAACGTATTATGAAAGAAAAACGGTGAAAGCTTACGTAATTATAATAATAACCTGTGACCAAAATTAAGTTGTTAATCTATTGTTTTATATTAATAGTTTATTTTACATTTTTTAAACACGTTTATAATTCCCAGCTAAATTAAAATCTTTCTTTTTTTACGAGTATATACGTAGAGAATGGAAAAAATATACTGGATGGAGGGAAAAGGTTAATATTATACTGAAAATAGAAATTCCTTACATTATTCGTTTTATACGTTATCCGAAGTGGAACTGTGCAATATTATATTTCAACAAGACTGTTCCGTCATCACATTACAACAATAGATTTCTCAATGAACTAATTAATACTCATTTTTAATTTAACGAACCTTATATACCGCTACAACGTTACATTTTGTTTTCATGGAATTTGATTAGATTTAGTTTTATGCAATTATTTATAAGAATATCGCTACGGAAATTATAATATTATTTTAAGCATTCACAATTACTTATTACAATAGTCGATTGCGACGAGAAGGATTCTCAATCGAAGAATCGATCTTTGCAACTTTAAAATGGGTTTCGTTTTTAGAAATCCATAAGTTTAATTAGGGAACTGTTTACTTTTAGTCGATTAGTCTCATTACGGTGCAATAATATTTTTTTGGACATAATTTTTTTTAGTTTTTAGTCTTATTAGAAAAGAAAAAAACGTTTCGAATAATTAAAACAATTTTATCGATTAGTTTTATTACAGTGATATAATTTTTTTTTGGACAAACACTTAAAAAAAATTTATTCTTAGTAGCAAAGAAAAAAAAAACGATTCGAGTAATTAAAACAATTTAGCCGATTAGTCTATTAATATTTTTTTTTACCAAACGTTTATATGTAACATTTTTAAAATTTTTAGTCTTATTGGAAAAGAAAACGTTTCCAGTAATCAACTTTTCGATGTTTACCGTAAAAATACCGTATATTTAACGAATGCTATTTTAAGCGTTTTTTTTTTTTCGAATAAGAGTCGTTTCTGTTTAGTAAAGCTTGTTAATTATATATAAGGTATTATTTTCCCTTCAGTCATTATTTTTTCCACTCTTTATAATATTGGATTTCTAATTTAAAAATAGTAGATTTGTTTTACTCACCAAAGATCTAAAAACTCTGTTTTTCTCATTAATATAGTTATCGAAATAAATACGGGTTTCAAAAATGGGTGAATGCAATATAGGTTATACAAATTTTATCGTTTACGAGACGAGAAAGTTTTTGCTGATACGATTTTTATCATACGTATTTATGAGAAAAACAGACGTTTATAACTTTTAATTCACATTCCCCTTTACATTATCTCATACATTAAAGTTAAAATATTACAGAAAGTATTTTAAGTGTGTAATATTAATAAGTATCGATCGTATATAACGTAAACGTTTCTCTCGTTAATTTATTCGGATTTCAACTGATTTTATCTGACAGTAATGTACTATTACTATTAGCATTGCAATTAATTTTTAGAACTGATCATGATGCATACAATAATAATAGTTTAACCTATTAATTATTAAAATGATTAAATAGTTCGAACTTTGATCCACGTGTAAAATTTTAATTAAAAAACATTTGATAGATATTGAAAAGCGTGATCCGCCATTTTGTGATCTGGACTTTAAAAATGACTCTGGGTTTTAAAGATTTTATCCTTCCTATGTACGAAACGTGGGAGGTCGCGTATTTTTGTGGGAACAGCGATAACTATCGTTACCATATCCTATTAGATATGTATTTGGATACAAAAATGCCATAATGTGATTTTTTTTACTTATTACTTCGTTTAGAAACGATATTTGCGTAAATAAAAGTACCCTTTTTTAATAGTCATTTGTCAGTTGAAATTTGAATAAAATTAATATTTACTAGCATTATAATTTCAATATAATAATAGTATAAGGTCTAATATTGTAACTTCATACGAAAGTGATCTCAGTCGATTGTATTGGCAGTGTGCGTCGCGTTGCGTTTTCTCGGGCGACTTTATCGAAATTCGCTTTGTTAAAACATAACGCAGAATGGATTGGCAAATGTAGATTGACGTATTCGTGAATTGTGTTCAGTTTGAACACTTCGTTTCGTATTTCATAAAAATAAGTTTTCATGCCATATTTAGCGCTAACATTTTTTAAATTACGTACAAAATTAACGAAAGTTGCTGAAAAAACTTGATAGTTTAATAAAATTGATAATATAATTCGTCCGTTAACCTTAAAGTTAATCGAATTTCATTTGAAAAACGACAGGGTAAAAATAAATAATTTTGGTACCGCGTGTATACACATTTTTAAAACAACGTTCTTATTTAAATACGTTAATCTACAAAATATTGATAATGACTGATATTCTTAATTAGGATTAAACATTCAAATATTGATGTCGAAATAATGTGTTCTTGATTAATAAAGATAAAAAAAGTAATAATTCTTTCATTTCTCTTTATCTGCCCTGGAGCCTTTCGTCTTACCTTGAACTTTATATTTATGAATAAGCCGAGTTCGTTCTTTAATTATTTATTTTTTATCTCGCTGAAATAAATGTTATAACATATTTCCCAGACGCTGTTATGTGGAATAAAGCAAAATTTACATAATTAAATTTGCAACTGTTTGAAATACAAAAAGTAAAGTCTTCTATTTGTTACGCTTGTTACGCTAAACTCATTATTAAAAATAGTTACTAAACAAACTACCAAAAAACAAGGTTAGAATCTCTCGGGGACTCCCGATTGAATATCAAATGAAACTGTTAATATGACCAGCCGTTCTACGCGTATGTTTAGTCATCAATTTATGAAAAGACAAAGAAATGAGATATACGTTAAACCTGTTGGAAGATGGCTTTGCCATGGTTTGCAAAAGCTAGGAGCATAAAAGTTAACGGGCAAATTCTTGCTGTCCTAAAACCATTGTCTGACCTGCTGGTAATGCTAAGCGCCCTATACTATACATATATTCATGAAAAGTAGGTCTAGATAACCGTAAAACTCATAGGTTGGTCATCATTTTTTTGTAGTTCGAAGATGGCAAGGCTTGACTATATTTTTACGTTAAATAAAATTTAACATTACTGTCAAAATGGCTGGTGCTCGTGCTTTCGTTTCCAAAAATCGTTTCATTGTCTCATGGAAACAACGTCATCGTGGATTACGTAATGGTTGTCTTTTATTTTTTAAATTGTAACTGCCATTATTCAAGCGGAAGTACACGCCCAGTGTACGAGTGCACAAATACGTATATCTGAAATTTAGTGCTAAAATTATTAATATCAAAAATCCTTATTTTCGGTGTTAGAACAATGAATCATCATTGACTTTATTGACCCTTTCTACTCGAGAGATGAATCTCACTCCCCACATAATGTCGCAAATCGAGAGGTAACTTCCGCTCATCGCATGATTTGATGCTACAACTCAAGAGGTGACTAATACTCACCAATTTGGTGTGGAAATTCAATATACGGTGATTACTATTTATGATTAATTTCTTGGAATTTAGCTCCTGGAGATTTTCGTCAGACTCATGATCGAGCTCGACTTCCTCCGATTTCGAAAATATCCACCTAAATGAAAAGCTGCATAACATTCTAACAGGAGTTAGAAATAATTGCAAATTCTGATCTCAAAAAAATTACTCGGCAAAATACATCAAACAACATACTATTGTGATCCATGGTACGTTTTTTTCGAAGTTACTGACACTAGTGGCGTGATGGGCCTTAGCAGCTTCACAGGATTAAAAGGGAATGCATCTGACAATTGTTACATAAAATATTATACAAATTAGAAAGCTTAATGTTTAAGAAATAATCTTCATAAAGATGGGAAGATACATTAAATATTAAACTATAAAAGTTTTATGCAATAATTAATGTGTGTAATCATTTTAAGTTAGAGGTAACTTTCACCAAAAGTGCTACATAACACTTCGATTTGCCTACAATTCCGCGCGAAAATGGTCTCGAGTGTAAAAGGTTCGTTAATTACTTTTAAATAGATACAAGTTATGTAGTTAATACTAACAAAGTGAGAAAAATCAATATTCATATATTGTTCGCCAGCCAGACTGACTCTCAAATACAGTTTTTAGAAAACACCTGTAACCGCATATTTGCGAATTGATGATGCTTACTTGCTAGATAGAGCATTACTAGCAGCTGTCACCATCGTTATCTACCATACCATCGAGCACCACAACGTGACGTCCATCAACGCGGTGTCCGAATACTTTCTTCCACTGAACCATCCTCGCTTTGCAAAATAAATATAACAATATGAAAGGGCACACCAAGTTTATTTTTTATATGTTATCATTTTAGCCGAAAGAAAACTCGTGATCCGTTAATTATCAGTAAAATTACATATTTTATGAAATCGTACTTTAGCTATTTTAGCACCATGCCACAGATATGACGCTCTCTGTGTGCAGCCCTGTATTGCATCCTCCACTCGTTAGGCTAGGAAACGTACGGATAATAGTAGGTTTATCTCTGTCTGTATCATGGTCTGCCGTATATTCCGGCCTGCTTGCGGATGGCGTCATGTTATATCTCTTTCTATCACATCAGATTACGTAATTCATTATTCTTTTCCGCACAGGCGGCCATAACTTTCAAACCTATATACCTAGAAATAGTACTTGTTGCGCATAAATCAATAAACATTACTTGCATGGCCGAACCTTTGCACTTATAAACTCACCATAAATATTTTGTATTAACATGTTGTACAATTCAAAATTTCATTACATTTACGTAATGGGGAATGTAAATTTATTAATTCTTTCTAAAAATGGGAATACAGACTCTCATGTTTATATTATTTTTAGGAAAATCATTGTTAACTGAATTTCATTAGCGCTTTCGCACTATTAACTTGATCCGATAACGTCGCTCATAAACCATATGGCCGTAAAATTAATTCTTAGTTGGACTACATGTACCTACTAAACGTCAATGTCAACTGCTTATGTCTCATGCTGAATAATGAATATAGAAAAATGGAATTAATTGTTTAAAAATCATAGTAATTAGCCAATTTCATCGAACATGAACTTGTTTTAGGCTTATAACATATTATTATAAGTACATATGTGACATTTTTTATTGAAATTGTAGGAACATGTTTTAAGCTTTTTCTTAATTCCTGATGCATTCAAGACTTATAATAAATTAACAGCTAACAAAGAAATTATTATTTTAAAAGTAGATACATTATGACTTTGCCAAAAGATACCTAACGCGTAGAAACTGGACTGGTATCTGTAGCATCCTCAGTGTCGCAACATGTAGGTACATCGTAATAAAATATTTTGTTGCCTGCGAGCCTTGGGATGCAAAATAAGACTCTCAAAGAAATATCATGTAGAAAATGATGTTATAAAACCTCGTAAACTATTCCACGCCACATAGGACTAGCGCAGTTTGCAATTTCAAGGTAATACGTCCTCATTGAAATTTCAAATTGAGTGACACATTTTCAAAGCAATTTTTCAGCGTAACCAGACTGGGAGAGAATATTTGAAACGGCGACTCAATTTTCAAAGCCGAGACTAATACATTTTAAGTACAAAGTATCGCTCATATAAACGTTTCCATGTCGTGTTATACAAAATATTTTAGTGTACTTATTATATACTAGCTGACCCGTGCAACTTCGTCTGCATCAGATCGATTGTCACCGGTGTCAATTGTATTTTTAAAAGCGAAAATTTTTAATAAACCTCAAACCCGATTGCAGCCACACCTACCGTTTCCCATTGTAAATCCAAACTATCAAGGGACTCCCTCAAACATATATCCAGATGGTATGTGAGAAACCTTTTAAAATAAGCCTACAACCCGTTCGTAACATCATCTACCGTGTTCAATTAAAATAAAAACTAACGATATACGTAATATTGGCGGTAAGGTAGAAGAAGCTTGAGAGGTATATGGACCTCCAGTTGGAACGAAGTTCCTTTCTCTTTTTTGTAGACGCTTACTATACAGTCAGTATAGTTTACATTATAAAATATCAAGTTGATAGACTTAAATTGTAATTTAAACGATAAATTATATTCATAAGATAAATAATGATAAATTAAACACTGCATGACATCATAACTATTTTCAACTTGTATTAAAACTTTTTCACACTCCATTGTATTCAAGAAAAATATAAATATTAAAAAGAGAATAATAATTATTTCAGTGGTTCCATAAATTTACTAAAGATCAATTATTTTTCAATTAACTATTAATGTATATAATGAATTTACATATTATATTATTATAAAATTAATAATACAATTTGATCAGTTGATTTCAAAGAGCATGTAAGGCATGCAACGTCAGTCATGTTAAAAATATTGAAAAGGTAATTGGAACGTAAAACTAAAATGACGAATGTCAATAAGTCTTTCATTTACATGTGTGTATATATTGTTTTTTTTATGTCATTGGTGGCAAACGAACATGTGGGTTACCTGATGTTAAGTGATCACCACCGTCCATGGACACTAACAACACCAGAGGAGTTGCAAGTGCGTTGCCACCCTTTGGGGGGAAGGGTTAGAGGAGAGGAGAGGGGAGGGGAAGTGGGCCTCCGGCGCTCTCACTGGCCGAACGAAACGCAACAATGCAAGCACTGTTACTTCACGTGGGTTTTCTATGAGAGGGTGGTACTACCCCGGACGAGCCGACCCATTCACGCTGAAACCAGTAATAGTTTCAGCGTGGCTCTACCACCATTAGTAGCATGTTGTGTAAAATTCTAGCAGTAGTGTGAGTAATGCATATTTTAATTAATTTAATGCATTTCTAATTCGTTTTATATTAAAAGAATAGCTTTCTGCACTTCTCCTCCGTATAAACTTTAACTATGCCAAATTTCATGTTCATCTGTTCGCGCAATTCGCTTAAAAAGGGTACAAAGTTTTGGCTTCACGTATTAATATATAAGATAAAATTTAGATTACGGTGGGATTAATATGTTCTAATTCGATCACAGTCCACAAGTAAAATAAAGATATAAAAAATGATATACTCGTACATAATAAACATAATCTAAACTATTGAATCCATCCATCAATACGTATTTTAATAAGATTGCAAAGATAAATAAGGCCCAGTATAATTTCCAATGTAGGAGTGTGTAATAATTATTTTATAGCTTTATTAATATGCTTATTCCGCTGCAGATCTCTAAATACTTGCGTTATCTTATAGAAAAGTATAGTGTATTTGTAAAAGAAAATCTCAATCGTAATTGGTTTTAGTCGGTGCCATATACTGCTAAACAAATAACGCATTAATAAATATGTGCGGTATTGTGGGCAGCGTTGTAACATTAGCAGTAGGAACAACTTTGGTTATAGTTTGTAGTATAGTTGGATATGTCGCTGTTCCTGGTATAATTAATAATTTAATTGTCGATGTAAGTATACCTCATTTTTATAGTAACTCAATAAGATAGTCGCAATTTTAACTCAAAAAGATTTAATTATATTATATTGATATTACTCCTATAATTCTAAAATAAGAAAGATTATTCTTATAGCTGTACATTTCAAATAATACTAATTACTTACTTAGTATTATGATAGGATTCCAATATAACATTGATATTCAGTTTTGTCAATTAACCGTATTCGCATTATCGAAATAAAATTGATTAATATTCTAAGAAAAATAGAAATAAACCGCATTCGAAAACAAATTATAACCATATCGATTAAATTATTAAGAATTCTATTTTCAGTTAGGTTTGGAATTACAGAATCCTATCTGTACAAGTTACTAAACAATCAAGAACATTACTGTATACCCCATAATTAATGAAATAAATATATGATGTAATAGTGTAAAGATATGATAATATATGTTTGAAAAATCTTTAAAAATAATTTCGTAATGCTTATTTATATTATACTAGCGGGCTGGCAGACGTTGTTCCGCCCTGATTATTAAAAAAATCCTTAGTAAATGATATACCAAAACCTTCCACATGAATCACTTTACCTACTGGTGAAAACCGCATGAAAATTCGTTCAGTAATTTATGAGTTTATCGCGAACAGACAAACAGACAGACGCGGTAGGGGACTTTATTTTATACTATGTAATGATAAGCGATTCCTTCAAAATCTTATGATTCTAAACTCATCTATTTAAGCTGTATGTTGTATGTCAATAAGTCTTAAGATTTTTTTTTTATTTAGGCACATGTTGACATGTGGTTAGAGAAAATAAACTAAATTAATTGTTCTTACTGTTTTTATTCCGTCTCGGTAAAATGACTTCACCTGATAGTGACATTACTATGCAATGACAAAGGTAAATACTGAGAAACATTATCTATTCAAAGTTAGGAAAACTTTCTGATGACATGCGAAGCTGTAGGCAACTGAATCCAAACTAATACCAAACTTGGAGATGAGGTTCGTAGCACGACTTTTCCAGCTCGTATGTTCGCTATCCAACCTGAATGGGTACTCTCCTGAAAACCCATTATTTCATTTCAACGTTTTGAAAATGTCGTACCATTTCTTTCTTCTACGTTCGTACTTATTTCGTTTCAGTCAGTGGTACTTAATAAAAATACAACTCAATTCGAGAGATTCAAAGAAATACCATTTGCTGTCAATGTGTCCATATATATGTTCAATTTATCAAATGCTGATGCCATCTTAAACGGTGAAGTGCCTATAGTGACAGAGCTGGGGCCATATAAGTACAAGTAAGTGCAGTTTACAAACGATAACATATTTAGCAATAAGTACTTACGAACAGTTTGATATATAATAAATATTCTGAAGCTATATATAGTAAATATAACAAACCAGCTACATTAAAACGCAAAACGAGTTTTACGGATTGTATTTGTATTTTCTGAATTACATAGTATTTGTATGTAATAATAATAATAAATATTCCACTACTAAGCGAGGTAAGAAGAATACTTCGTAGAAAGTGAGGTGCATGATGTTAGCTCACAAGCTATCGATAATAGCGATTAATATTTAACTGACACTGGTCAAGTAGCTGTACTATAGATATATTATGTCAAGCATTTAGGCTTCCTCGTTTAGTATTCATTTATGGTTTTTGAGTATGACAACATGAGATATGGAACCATCTAATAGTTTAAATTATAATTTGGTAATCACGATTTGCAGCGTGATTATATTTAATTAAGATTGGAATGAATTGGATTGGTGGCCGTCGTTCGTAGCTTTCATAATATCTTGTAATTAAATCATTCTGATATAAAATAAAAATGATGTATCAGTTTATTGTATTGTATATATTTTATTAGAATTCGTTGAATTTTACTCAGCCTAATAAGCATTTCTCTTTCCTGCAGATTGTACTCGTCGAGGAATATTACGAACATAGATGGAGATATTTTAACTTATAATAGAATAGAGCATTTCGAGTTCGATGCTGAAGCCTCATATCCTTATTCGGAGGATGACCTGGTCACCATCGTTAACGTACCTTATCACGTGAGAATATTATTATTTTTTGTACATAATTATAGGAGTTATATTCAATGAAAACGCCAAAGTACCAATTATATGATTTCGTTACAAAGGTCTGTATTGTCTTCTTATTCATAAATAATTACTTTATTTGATTATTTTAGGAGGTGAGAAATATCATGTGGGTCCTCGAATGTACATACGCTGATTCGTAATTCATAATCTGCGAACAAAGTTGTGCGCAATACCTACCGACCTTTGTCTATTTTTTTTTTGTTTATGGCACTTTTTAACGTACAAAAAGAAATAATTAGCTATTTCTCAGACGGCGGACGACCTCTCTTTAGGAATGTCAGTGAATTTATCGGCATTTAGACACTGCATTCTATCGTTTTTTGATTTTCGATGGATATTTTTGTAGGTGCGGTGCATTTAATACGGATATACCAATAAATATTATATTACATATTATATAGCAACAACTCTATAATAGAGTCTCAATAAAACGAATAATAAATCGTAATATTTATTTATAATTGACTAGCTTTCGTCCATGGCTTCGCTTGCGTTAATATAGTTTTGACCTATCTCTTGCGTACTGTTGGGTACGATAATGAATTTTTTTTCTAGATTAAAGGTACCCTATATCATTCTCTGTACAACTCACGTTCTATGCAAATATTCATGGTGCCCACATTTCACACTCCCATTAATAGTTATAGTTACGAAGTATAATGGTTTATATCGCACATATTTATCAAATATTCCTTTATTTTCATTAACACTTGTTTATCGCACCTTAATTTTTGTTTAAGTTTCATGAACATTCATTATTGCTGAGACGAATTTATGAATTTGTTATAAACTTAATGCTTATTTGTGCTCAATTTATAAAATGCGAAAATGTTTTATTATTTATCTTTGTTTCATAAACTAAAAATCAAAACTTACACAATTACCCAATAATTTATTATATTTACGCAATTATCGTTAATTTATATTTTTCTTTTTAGAGGCTTTTATTAAATCAAACTTTACAAATCTAGGTAGCCGTGATGATTTAATATTGATATAAGATAGGTTAAGCCTATTTTTTCACATCGGTATATTCCATTTACATATACCATCCAGCCTAAATGGGTAGATATACCTTATTGTCTAAATAAATCAAAACTTTTTTTATTGTGCCAGTTGGATATCACTTTGATATGTAAACAATCGGACTTAAAATACTGTTCTTAGATCATTCCATAATACGATGATCATAAAGACAAGCAGATGCAAATATGACCCTCCACACTAAATTAATACTTTGTATTTTATACATGCTTTACCATTGAACAAATGAACCAACCACAAAATAATCGAAAATATATTTACTGTAAAAAAAACCAAATTTGGTTAGTTCAGATCAGTTGGTTATATGGCACCTCGGAGGCTATATTTTAAATGTATTTTATATAAAACTTATTGCTAAACATCACAGATATATTATTAGCCTTCAAATCCTCCATAAGTTGTAGGGGCCCATAAATTATAACTTTGGCACTAAATCCACATCTCCCCAGGCTTATTGGTAGAATAAATGGTTTCACAAAAAAAAAAACAATTCATATTTGAGCTATCAAGCATTTTCGGGTAAACATTGTCATCATATTCAAAGTCAGTTATGATTGGGTCACTCTCAAAGCTACTGATAGATGTATCTCAGATATTGACGAACACTGCTGCCACTAAGCCATGCACTTAACTACATCCGCGACCACGCCCGTGAGCTTCTGCTAAGATACGAGAGTACATAATGATCCCCTTTCTGCAGTAGTCTGCTTTTTTCCTCGTTTACCTACCAACTGTATATTTTTACTGCACAATTGCCAATGCAGTATTATCTACACTGAAAATCCTCTCTTAAGGATAGTTCAGTAGACAATAAAAAATATCAGAATGATATATTCGAGTCGTTACATTAAAACAAAAATAAGTTAAAACGAATGTTAACCTTTCCTAATTTTTTACGTTATTTTTCAAGTTCTTTGAATTTTGTACATGTAAAATATAAAGATCATTAAGAACCTTAGAACGGCAAAATTTGACCTCCGTTCTCACCAGGGGTTTTGCAAGTGCGTTGCCAGCCTGTGTTTGGAGGAGGGAGGGGGGAGAAGGTAAATGGGCCTTCGGCGCTCTCACTGACTGAAACGCAACAATGCAAGCACTATTACTTCACGTCGGTTTTCTGTGAGAGGGTGGTACTACACCGGGCGAGCCGACCCATTCATACTGAAACCAGTAATAGCTTCAGCGCGGCTCTACCACCTACAAAAAAAATTAATCATTTGACTTGTTTTAAAATGTAACGATCCATTTATCATCATACATACTATATGGTGCTCCGGGACTATAATACAGGCCATTGCCTTCACATTTGAAGGAGCGAAATTAAATTATTAGAGGATATACAAAGAAAACATATTAGAAATAATAATTCAACTTTGTATTCTTATTGCCTTCAAAATCCAATAGTTTTTTGAGCACTACGACTTAGTTTTTCCCTATAAATGTAACAAGATATGAAGCGTTTGAAAATTTTCCTTTTTTTTTTTTTTTTTTTTTTTTTTTTTTTTTTTTTTTTTTTTTTTTTTTTTTTATGTCATAGGTGGCAAACGAACAGGTGGGTCACCTGCTGTTAAGTGATCACCACCATCCATGCACACTAACAACCCCAGAGGAGTCGTAAGTGCGTTGCCATCTTTCGGAGGGAAGGGTTAGGGGAGGGAAAAGGAGAGGAGAGGGGAGGGGAGATGGGTCTCCGGCGCTCTCACTGACCGAACGAAACGCAACAATGGAAGCACTGTTACTTCACGTCGGTTTTCTATGAGAGGGTGGTCCTACCCCGGGCGAGCCGGCCCATTCATGCTGAAACCGGTAATAGTTTCAGCGTGGCTCTACCACCATTACCAACTTGTAGCAAGTTCCACCTCATCTAAATAACAATTAGAACTTAATAGCACCTGACAGATTTGTTGGGTAATTAATTGAAATTACTATACGACGTTTGATTTACATTAATAGAATTGTACACGGCATATTTTGATGTTATAAATGCTGAAGAGGCTAATATATCCGGGGGTCCATATTTGCGCCTTCTCCTCTTATATTACACATATATTAGAAACATATAACCAAATTATAAAAAAGACCACCTCGTAATACGGTCTTTAAACAGTAAACAATGATAGTTAGTATTTTTATTACGGATTGTGGTGAAATAATAATAAAAAGGGGTATTGTTGTTTATAAAAACAATGCAAGTATTAGAAATTTTCTGAGCCTAGCGTTTTAACTCATTATGAAAATTCTTGAATCGAAAACAGTAGAAAGCCCGACTGAGGTTGACATTAAGCAACAAGTGGAATGAATCTAAAACCATTTAAACAAAACGTTTAAAGCAGCTATACGTTTCCAAAAATTCTTTAAAATGAATATAGGTATAAATCGATTGCTTATCTGCCATGCATATTACAATGTTGTCGGTGGGAATAAAAAGCCACGACTAAAAACCATATATAATAAATAGTATGGGGGCGATTAAGTACATAGTGTGTTCTTGTTTGGAAAATTAATAGTTCCATCGCAATATGCGTTTTGATAATATTCTTGCGTAACATGGTTATCTTATTATTATCAGGGAAAGATAAATGTGAATTAAATAATCGGATTACATATTCATATTTATTAAAGCAACGACCGTTCACCGTGAGTCCTTGACTTTGATGTTATTAAGTTATATCACAATTAATAACCAAACCTTATGCCTGACATTAAAAACGATTATTAATTATTTGTCTATGGTTCTTTCAATTATTTATTTTACTTTGATCTATTCCACTCTCAAAGTAGAACCTGTTAGTTTGCGTAAACCTCGTTGCTTTATATTTATGTTATTCGCAATCATGCAACTTGTTGATCAACTAAAGGGAGGTGAATCCGCCTCCACCTCGTCACCCTGCCACCGCTTTCAGCGCACAGCTTTTGCAAATAAAACTGTAATTGCATTCCAGTTCGACTTTAATACTTGTTTTAAAAATATAGAAAACCCTCTAAGCATAGAAGCTCTGATACTTGTAAAATGTGGACATAAAATTAAGTCGACAAATAATATTAAAATTCGAATTATGTATTACTTTTATTTTTAACAAAACTTCGAAAACAACAAGACGCTACGCTAAATTATAAATACCAGGGATCATGCTAAAAAACTTTACATATTATTATTATAGCTATCTTCATTACTATTTAATAAACATTACCTTTTTTGTTCTTTTCTCTTTTGTATATCTATGGAAATAATAAAAAATGACGTTCTGTCTGTAATATCGAATTAAAGACTTTCATAAGGTCAGCTCTTTTCATCATTACATAGTATAAAACATAGTCCCCAACCGCGTCTGTCTGTCTGTCTGTTTGCGATAAACTCAAAAACTACTAAGCGGATTTTTATGCGGTTTTCACCAGTGGATAAAGTGATTCATGAGGAACGTTTTGGTGTGTAATTTGTCAAGGATTTTTTTAAATCAGGGCGGGACAACGTCTGCCGGGCCCGCTAGTTATCTATAAATATTAAAAAACAAAACCGCTTATCGCTTCTCTCTGTGTGTTGTCTTAACTCCTTTAGGTTACAGAACGGATTTTGATACGGTTTTCACTATCATTTAGATAAGTTCTTCCGATAGGTTTATGTGTATAATGCATATATATGCATTATGTAACGCTTAGTAAAGTTCACGTATTGTAATGAAGTCGCGAGAAGTCTTCGATCGCTTACATTGAAACTGAAAAAGTTGTTAAAACTTATGAGATTGATAAATAAATTGTACTACAGAATTGTAGATCCAAAAAATGAGTATAGAGATGCTCTGGATTGTATATATGTACCTGTCTCCCAAAAATAACTCAGTGTTAATCTTTTACGCATTGATTTACAACTATAGAAATCTTTATACAATCTGATAGAGGTAACTTATAATTGATAGACAAGTAATTCGGATATAGCAGATTTGTGTAGCCCCACTGATCATTTTACCACGAACGAAGTCACAGACACTAGTTGGTTAAGTATACTGCAAATGCTTAAAATATTTTTTCAGATCCAATAAAATTACTTTGATAATGACTATGTAATCTAAGCGTATCTATCTTTATACTTATCTATCAGTAACGAAATGAAGTTTTTAAATATGTTTGTAGGAGGTAATCTCTGAAATTATTAATCCGATTCTAAAAATGATTTACTTCACTGATAAAAACCAACGCCTAGAATGATAATTGTGTGCTATATTTTATTGTTATGCAATTTAATTAATAATTACCATGTATAAAGTTGATAATTTGCGAGTTATAAAGTAAGTTGATACAATCAAGTTTTACTAAAGTATTTAAATTAGTCGGGGTAATATAAGGTACCAGTTGAAAATGACTACTTCATTTTAATTTTTTATTTGTCTTTTCATGTACGAGCACCGGATAGAACGGGACAAATAGGATACATTCTGTGGTTACTTTACAGCAACGTTGCACAGACCGCAGCCCGTCGTCGATGTACGTCAGAATAGCGAAATATAAAAGCACCGACGCTGTGCTTCGTGAGTTTGCACTCGGAACTAATGAAACTACATTTATAACTTAATTATATTCTCTTTACGCATTTATTATAGTCGATAGCGGCCCCTCTAGCTCGTTATCTGTCAGAGTGTCCCCTAGTTTCAGGAACTTTGTGTGTCCCTGCTTTAGAGTGTAATCAAAAGCAAGAATTGCTTCCAGTTAAATGAAGTTATAATTTAAAACCAATTACACACTTACCATCACTTAATATCAAATAACAATAGCCCTATACTTAAACTGACTCAACCAGTTTTTCTCCTTTCAATTTTTCAAACAATAGATTACGACGCACATCGTTAATAAACATAAATTATGAAGTGAATATAATGAACTAATCTCAGTTTTTGCTATAAACAACATGTGTGTTACATCACTAATGTATTATCAACGATTAATATAAAATGCAAGCGACAAAGAGAAAAAAACACCGATAGAAATATCAAGTAAACAAATAATGTTAATGTGGCATAACACACAGATTATTGGCGTTATTAATGTCACGTAATATTATTCAAATGGGTAATATTTTTTATACAGAGAATAGTCTCAGTCGTTTAAAAGTTATCACAAATATTACATATTTTTTATATACCAATATTTATGTACATAATAAATGGCTACTCATCTAATTGTAAAAATGTGCAATATGCTTAAAAGTATAACCAGATTTTTGGACAGGGGAGTGAGGCGGAATCAGAGGGCCGCAAGGGAAAGGTGTATTGCATGTTACAAGATATGCCTATGTTGGTAATTGATCCAATGCACATGATGAATTCTGATTTATTCGCAACTCACTGTTGCCGGGAGAAGCAGAATTCGTCACTGTAACATGACCTCTAGAAACATTTTTGAAATGTCACTAACAATGCTTTCAAATGTTTGCTAAAAATAGTTGTGATCAATTAATGAGGTATATCGTGCGTATTTTAGTCGCAGTAACAAGAATTAACACGTTTTTCCACTTATTAATTAGACCAATGTAACCACACCACGCTAAACAGCGCTCTGTAAGATTGTGCAGGCCGCGCCGTGCCGCCCGGAACACGCGCAGGCAGCATAAACTAGCTCTTGCTCGCGATTTCGCTCACATTAATGTAGTTTAAAATAAAGCCTAGGGATGGCGATTCTTCGCAAAAAAAATATCGAGTTTTAAATCGATCCGAATCATGGTGTATGGAATCGATTCATGAAAAAATCGAAGACTAGAGAATATCTACACAGATATTTTTTAAATTATAAATTATTATATCGGGTTTTATTTACATAGAAACAAATGGATTCACGATGTTATAGTGTCAGAGATCGATTCACTGAATCGATTCGATGTGTGCAATTGAAAAAAACAATCTATTTTTGTATGTCCAAAAATCGATTAATCAATTTCAAATCGCCATCTCTAATACAACCCACGTTACTCGTTAATAACGTAGCTTTCTCTTTCTTTCTTTTTTTTATGTCGGTCATGTTTTGAAAATACTCACAAAGAATTTATTAATAGCTAATAGAAAATTAAATATTTTCTCACTATAACAGTAACATAGAACATCCATTAAAGTTTTTTACTCATGGTTTTGGGTTGAACATCGATTGAGCGCTTGCCCGGGTCCTGCTAGGGAGAGCAACTACCCCTCCCCTTGTCTGTATCTAGTTAAGCTCTTATATGTACTGTCGTAATAAACATTGCTTAACAAGTTAAACGACATACTCTGGCTCTATATTGAATTGTATAATTACATATTATTAAATTACTAATTAGAGGGGATATTCGTTTAATATGATAGTTCCTAGACCCTTTACTCCCCGTCATTATTTACGAGATTAATTCAATCACGCATATAGAGCTTCTACATCCCCAGGTTTATCGGACTAGAGAAAATTTGTACATGATTTATTATTTCGGTATAGTTATAGTTTTTCATCTATACAAATAAAGACAATTGAATTGTCTGTTTGTAACCCCATAGGACAACTTTATATTAAATGGATATCAAAGTGTATCTAGATATTTATAACAAAAATAACATTTTTGAAAAGATTGGCCTGGCTTATCTCCGAAATAGTTGGACCGATCTGGAAGGCACTCTTACAGGCAGATAGCTAATGTTATATGGAGTAACATAGGCTATTCTATTTTAGACAAACGAGGGTTTCACGCAAATATAATAAACTAAAGAAGCGGTGTCTTGAAACACGCGCGCTCCACAAGCGCACTACACTGAACAACTTTTTTTAATGATTCCAAACCGATATATTCACGGGTAAAAAGCTAGTAATTTATATACTCGTATCTTTTTAATTGCTAAGTTTTGTAAAAGTACTTGAACTTTTGACCAAGAAAACAACTAACACCGTTAAGATTTACAAGCGGAGGCATACGAAGTTAACATCTAGTAGCATAATAACGGATGCTTTTTTGTCTTATTTGAAGATCACTACGCGATTTATTACATAATCTGAAGGAGGTTCTAATGTCAGCCTTTAAATGAATGGCAATATGTGTGGTATGTTTAGTTTTTTCCCCAACACAACAAAATGACTGAACGGATTTCGATAAAATGTATAATAAAACAAAATTTATCTTGAACTAACACAACTAGATGTTAACTGTGCCTTCAGTTACGTACTATATATAAAAAAGCCTGGACTGTTGCGGAGAGCGTAATAATAAAACTCAGAGTGCGTAATAGAGATTGTATTATATTTAACTAGATGTATGGCTTTCATAGTAACCAGACATATTCTTTTGTTAAATGACATATTCGGTATACGATAAATTAACACGTTTCAGCCAATCTGCAAAAGGATGAAATACTAGATTTTTCACCTATATCATTCTAGTCTCGATCTACAAATATAACATTTAAATAAATTAGATTTCATGTTAGTCCTGTTCCAAATTTTATAAACATCGAATACTAGTTTAACTCTCATGACTGAACATACGAAAATCACACAAAGCGCACATGAAGAACAAATAAAAGCGACTTGTTTAACAAATCCAGTATTGTAAGTTATTAAATTAGTTACGTAATTGAAAGCCTGCATACTACACTCCTTAATTGTGTAATATGTTTACAAATTAATTTTAATTTGAATAAGAACCTAAGTAATGTATAATAAAAATATATAGACTGAAACGGCTGATTTTATCAAAATGCTGAGCGACGTATTTAAACAAACTATATTGTTTATATAAAAATATATTTATGTAATCTATAAATTGATAGTACAAGCAGGTTTTAATAAATTTGATTGAACTCTGTATCAAAATGTGAATATATCATAATTATTATTACCTAGAACATTATTACATGCAGAAGCTTATATTATAGGTATATTATGTATATAGGTGCTAAATAGGTAGATCGGTTACACGAAACTTGAGGTATCGTTCGACAGCAACAGTTCATTTTACTATATACATACTACTATATATATATATATATATATACTACATAAGATATGTGAATTATACTCATTGGCATTGTGACGTTATATTCTAATGGCTTCTCTAATTACCTTACGTTTACTATAATATATCACTGTTATAAATATTTTAATACTAATATATGTAGGTTAGTTTTTATCTTAATTGAACCCGGTAGATAATGCTACGAGCGGGTTCTTGGCTTATTTTAAAAGATTTCTCACATACCATCTCGGTATATGTTTGAGTGAGTCCCTTGATAGTTTGCATTCACAATTGGAAGCCGTAGGTAGGAGTGGCTGTAATCGGGTTTTAGGTTATTAAATATTATAATATTTCGCGTTTAAAAATACAATTGAAACTCGTGATAACCGATTTGGTGCAGACGAAGTTGCACTGGTCAGCTAGTATTTCAATATGTATCTTAAAAATGTATAATATTAACATACAATCTAAAGTAGGATAAAATATTACTACGTAAGTAGATAATTTAACTAATTACTTGATAACAAAACCATGCCATGTCACAAGTGATTATAATATATTTTTACTAGATACAAAACAAACTGATAAAGCAAGATATTAAATAATATATCTTTTAGCAGTCAGTAAAATTACATTTAAATTTGTCGAGATCAAAACATGTCGACGAATCGATTCAACAGTTACTAATTGCAGTTTCTGGGTCATCGTGAAAAAAAACGATGACATAGACTGCGAGCCATATTCAGCTTGCTTTTTCCCGGAGCCGAGCTTTTCCGAACACGGTGCAATATCAATCAATATTGCCTCGTCACGAGCGCACTTCTATCTAGATTTAAACTAGGTATCTATCTGTTGAGCGAGCTATGCCCGGGGCTTCCGTTTAGAAAGCTTATTTTCCCGCCCAAGGCGAGAAATGCAATTATTGGGAAATTATCTATTTAGTAACATTTTTAATATATAATTAACGTTCTTGTTATTTTATGTGTACTTGTATGTACTTTAATATTCGTTAACAGTATCAACCTATATGTCTCTAGTTCTCTATTTAACCTTCTTGAATGTATCTATTTTATTGATTCACTTATATTTTAGGCTATAGCACAAATAGCTGAAAGGGATTTTTCAGACCTTCTTCCCTTACTGTCGATTGCATTGGGTGGTGTTTTCGGGCAGTACAACTCTCCAATTATAGAAGCTAGAGTACGGGATCTTTTATTTGATGGTATACCTTTGTGTTTGAATCCGGGCCTCTTCGGAACTATTGCCTGTGATTTAATTAGATCAATCGCCGTTAATGCCAAAAACATCGAGTTAAAGGAGGATGGCTCGATGGTCTTTTCTGTTTTAGGATATGTAAGTATATGGATAAGCTATATGTAAGTAAAAAATTATGACCCGAATATTAATTTATTGCACAAATTATTTACTTTCAAATAAAATTAATTATATCTATTCCGTGAAAAATTATATTTATCCGTTACATTCAAGATTGAACTGAGTCGGAGAATGACAGTATATTAAAATATTGTTATATTTCAATAATATTGATATAATCTGTATATAATATTGAATAAATATTTGAAAGTACCAGAAAATAATATGTAAAAATATATTTTCGTGTTTTTCATGATATTTTAAAACATCGCAAGGTCATTACCTGTAATAAATATAAACAAGAAGAAAATTTCATTTTGATCACTTGTGTTCGATAAATTAATAAAAATATCAATCACAAGCTTAGCAATTTCTTATTGCATGCAAATAACCTCCAACATTGCATCGTTAAGCCAATCGATATCTAAATCTTATATTTAGCATGCAGACAGATTCGCTAAGGTAAAATAAAATCACTTGATGGCTTAAGCTCTGGACAGTCCAAAACCATAAGAGTTTAAGCTCCATACAGACGAATATAGACCTTACGAAGTACTGGTCAACAGACTAAATTCGACGAAATTTTATTAAATACCATATTTATTATAAAATTTGACAAACTTGAACAATAACAAATGATGTAATATAAACTTATATTTTTTTGAAATGGTTACATATTTAAAAAAACATGACCCGCCATTTTGAGTTCTGCGTCTTAAAATACCAGCCAATGGATTAACTACGTTGTTATATTAAATTATAATTTACAAATACAGAAACAAGGTATCCCAACTGCTGAATATGAGATATATCGAGGTCTCGAAGATTACAATAACCTTGGAAATATTCGTAAATATGATGCATTACCACATCTTCGGTACTGGATGAATGAAAACGACGATGACGAATATCAACCAAACGCCTGTAATATGATCAATGGAACAGATTCTGGAATATTCGCACCATTTATTGACACCAAACGGAGTTTATATGCTATGAACAGCGATATATGCAGGTTAGTTAATTTTGTATCTCTTGTAAATTAGTCTTACTATAACTGTTACGAAAATGTTCTAACATTTTCATAAGAGTAGACCACCACTAGGTGGTCGAGTGGTTAAACTGATGGCATATCAATCTGATGTCGGTACGCTTAGACCCCGGCATGCACCAAGAAATTCTTTATGATTCGCGTTCATTTACTAACTTAGATTGGCAACATTATCGGTGTACCTTATCTTATACGGTGATAGAAAAGGTCGTGACGAAACCTGAACTCGTGTAACAACAAGTCACCATATGTGGGAACATATAGGATGGTGGATTTTTCGAAGTTTTAAATCACTAATACATCGTGTACTCAGTATTGGAGTGGTGATAATGACCATAATTTCCTTCGGGAAGAGGATTGTGGTTCTGCAGTGGCCTCTTACAGGCTGATGATGATGGTGTTGATATGGAAAATGATACATCATAATTTCATGCAATGTGAAGAAAACGAACTCGGAACGAACTGCACCAGTCTCTAAAATAGTTGGTATATATTTAATTATTACATAGATCTAATTAATTGAAAAAAAACGAACACCTAATCATGCTGGTAATATTAAATAATTGAAGTAAAGGAACAGAGCATCGTGAATCGTAGTAGACGCCCAAACAAACTTAATCCTTATTGCTTTCCTAATTTATTTTATTAACTATTGACATTACATTGCATATGCTGTGAGAATGTTTCAATATATGGTAATGCTATATAAAAAGAATATTTTTGTGCTAACTTATATACGACGACTTATACTAAGACATCATAAATGGTTTTTATAAATGTATGGTACATTACCCACGCATTACACGAACTGTTTATATAGCGATGTCGATATAGCTTTTAGATAGATAATAGTCATAGTAATATTTAAAATTTAAAAAATATCTGTATATTAAAAAAAAATGAGTTTAGTGGTTGATGTCGTTATACTGTCAGAGCTCCAACAGTGCCCCAACTCCGCTCTCTCCCTAACCCACCTCACCCTCTCCCTTCCTTTCGCCCTAAAGCCACCCGTGACATTTCTGCGAATCTAGTTTACTGTAGTTGCTAACCAATACCTGGTATATGCACTTTTTAGATATTTCTATATTTTAACTAACGTTACTAACCAAATTTTCGTATAAAAAGATTGCTGTGAAATAACTAAGCATGTGTAATGCACAGCTGTTTCTAAAAAAAGTTTTAAATATCAGCCGGAATATTTTCAAATGAAAACTACATATGAGAATGTACATGCAAATGACAGTTATTGACAACGACAATGCTCTCATTTTATAATAATAGTTCAGAATTTTTAGTTAAAGACTGGTTTTTAAACCTTGAGTAATTAAATCCAACGTTTAAGAGTCAAGACAATTGGGCTACGTGTTTAGAATACTAACGTAACATGAGCACATTCTATAAAAATGCTAATTATTCGGACAAAGTAAAAAAAAGTAAACTTGATCTCTTAACACTTGTTGTTGTATTTAAGTTGGAACTTCTTTTAGAAAATGTTTTTCTTTTGGAAAACGCTTTTTACACATTATAGTGTTGTTTGTTCTCTGTAGTTTAGCTACGAAATTATTGAGATTTCACTGTTTACAAAACATTTTTTTTTGTTTTTATTTATTACTTCGTAATCTCGACTACACTAATAGAAAAAAAAATAAAGAAAAAATTGTATACATCTTAATTTACAATAAGAATCATTTTAACTCTAACACTGATATTTTTCATAGCTATTTTTTGCTTTAAAAATGTCAGGAAAATATTGCGTAAAGTTTCGTGCTAATAACAGCACGTTTTTTTATCAACGTTTTATTAAGGTCATGTAAGATGTTCTTTCGTAGATTTTTAGAAAACTTTTTCGATATTTGAACAATCTTTTAGAGCGCTAGAGAAAGTGAAAACGTTCGTTTAGAAACAATTTATCTTAGTGGACAGCGGTGATTAGTCGTATAAAGAAAATAATATTAAATAATACGGTCTTAATATTAAATATAACAGGACTAGACCCGTATATTATTGCGTCATATCGCCGGAGTAACCTTTGACATTTTTGCTTGTAAAGTGAACTTTGACATATAAATCACGGCCCCGAGGTACCGCACCGCGCCGCGCTGTTCCGGGGTCTGCGCTACACAGTTCAACAAGTGAATAACCCTAATGAGTACGCTAAAATGAAAAAGTCTTTATAATTTTATGTCATTTACTTTACATATTTCTTCCGTTTCTAATAAACAATATAATAAGTTTGTGTTTATGTATTAATACAGCAATAACATGTTATAGATGTATTTCAATGTAATCAGACATACATTACATGGTGTACATAAATGTATACCTCTTACGAGAGCAACTGAGGTTGGCTCTAAAAAACAAAACTAAGATCGTAACACGTAGCTGACATCAGATAGACGCTGTTATAATATTCGAAATGTACTTCGTCATCATTGTCAAGAATAAACAAGTATAATTGTGTAATTTATTGATCACATAATACCTACATCGTTTTTAACTAAAGGGATAAAGTTGAAATAATCCTAAGATATTCAAAATATATATCAATTCCATCATCATTTACTTTTTTTTTACGAGGCTTCAGTACATCCTTGATGACTATGCCAGCCTCATAAGGTAACTCACTTGGGTTAATATATCATGAAGCTTGATTCTCACAATTAGAGAGATTAAGGAAAAAAATTTATAAAATACTCTAGCCACATCACATACACGATTTCCCAATACAATATTCACCTCTCCAAGATCTAAAAGACTCAAAGAAAAAGATCAAGACTCTAAAAGCATTTTTTGGCGTAATTCTTTGGTTCGGCCACACTCCCACAACATATGATAAAAATCATCCGTAGATTGGCAAACTTCACAAAGCGGAGATATTTTTTTCCCTATCATAAAAAGGTATTTATTTCTTACCCTTATCCCACCTAAGTAGGGTCGGTACAACATGTTTTCCTTCTCCACTCTCGCCTATCAGATGTCAACTCAGTATTCACAACTTTTACACACATATCATTTTTCAGACAATACATCCATACCTTTTTCGGTCTTCCTCTACCCTTATACCTATCGACCGCCATACTCAAAGCTTTCCTAGTTACATGGTCTTCATCTCTCCTCATGACATGCCCATACCATACTAAACTTATTGCTCCTTAACTTCTCTGTTACTGGTGCTATTTTCAAACTTCCTCTGATATATTAATTCCTAATCTTATCCATTCTAGTTACACCACACATCCATCTTAACATTCGCATCTCTGCCACATGTAGTTTTCTCTCGTCCATCTCTCTCGTCGGCCAGCACTTAGATGCGTACAACATTACTGGTCTTATAATAGTTTTAATATATATCAATTTACTTATCATAATTTATAGTCTTTACCTAAGTTACTTAAACAGAACATTTATTCGCTATATTATAATACAAAGTGACACAAAAGTAATTGTTACGAGAGATCAAATATTATTATAAATCCGTATCTCAGCATGAGGCTGTAGTTACAGGCCCACCCTACAAGCGTACGCATTGAAGCGCTGATATTCTGACAGTGCATGTATCCATAACCTCACTAACAAATTAATACTGTAAAATGTTAATTTACGTTTAATCATTACATAGTATAAAACAAAGTCCCCTGCCGCGTATGTCTGTCTGTCTGTTCGCGATAAACTCAAAAACTACCGAACGGATTTTCATGCTGTTTTCACCGGTGGATAGAGTGATTAATGAGGAACGTTTTAGTATATAATTTGTCAAGGATTCCATATTCAGGGCGGAACAACATCTGCCGGGCCCGCTAGTTCTATATAATTACAATCTTGCTATGTATCTCATACCGTTATTATATATGT
This sequence comes from Antheraea pernyi, assembly GCA_015888305.1. Taxonomy (NCBI): domain Eukaryota; kingdom Metazoa; phylum Arthropoda; class Insecta; order Lepidoptera; family Saturniidae; genus Antheraea; species Antheraea pernyi. Next base: position 857,205 of record MU158733.1, on the reverse strand, counting down.
ATCATTATGGATACAAACACTTTAAAAAATCACCGTAAAAGCTGTTCTCAGACCTTTATATGACCTAATCTGAAGAAGGAACCAGCAACACTGGATACGAAATATTGATTAACATTTTTGAAATCCATGTAAGCTTACGAACGGGGGCTTATGTCGTTCAACTCTTATTCAATTAGTGAATAATACTCACACACGTATCTAGGACAAACAAAAGCAAAACAAAGCATTGTTTTATATTTTGAAGACCACCACAATATTTATAATAAAAGTAGATTGGTGGTTCCATTTTTAATAGCTTAAAATGTATTCGAAGCGATGTGATATTCCAGCGAGCTGGGATAATGTAAAGGGAATGCACGTAGTCAATTCAATTTCAGAATCAATTTCTGCGCTTGACATACCTCGACACGACCCGTAAACGATTTTAAAACCTAAAGGGTTATGTAGAAAACTCGCTGTGCCCGCGACTCCGTCCCCGTAGAACCTAATGTCAAAAAAAGTGTTTAATAAAGTCACCTGAATATATTAAGTTCATTTATTTATCTACTTTACTCTCGCACTTACGTCGCGTCATCATTAAAATTACAATAACTTTTGATAAAGTGAACCGATTATAATGAAACCAAGACTGAATGCTACTCGAGGATATGCTTTATGATGTTTTATTGTGCACGCAGTACTTTAGCGGTGATGCGTGTTCGAACAGACAGACAGACATTTCTAAAAATGGTTGAAATATATTTTATTACTTATTCCAAGCGATCCGCAACAATTCTTTTCACAAAGGTGTAAAAAGCATAAACACGTTACATTTACGTTCTTATTATATGTATAGATAAATCATGTTAATGTTCTCATTCAAAAACCGTATAATTTTGTACAATATCTTTAACTGTTAAAAGCAGTCTCTTACACAATTTTACACATGTTTTTCAGTAATAAATGTTTCGTCGAATGCAATATTTTGAATATAGTTCAAAGAACTTTATATAACGGTACAATAATACAATCTGCCCAAATCATGTATCGCACTGAGCTATGTGCGAGAGCGACATGTCCCATTCATCATTCCGGACACGCTGCTATACGGACACTTGTATATTACTAAAGTGATTGATATCACAATAACACGTGCCATAATTCAATTTCATACTGTAAATTAAATTAAATCTGTTCGTACATACAAACACACCTAATCTAGTTTACTATATTATCACATACTCGTATATTCCATGAAAATACGTTACGCAAATTTTCTTGCCTTATACTTTTTTACAGTGTTTTTTTTCAATTTCTTGTATCTCGATATTCTTTCAACGTTCCACGAGAACTACGTGTTCCACAACCATTGAAGATGCTATGTATTTTTTTAAATTGTAATGTTACCATTACTGCTTTGCTTTGCCTTTGGAAGAGAGTAATAATATTTATCCTAGATCGCTTCTCGGGTTCCCGGTTTATTAAAATAAACTAGAATGGAGGATTTAATATTATAGGCAATAAATAACTCTCTGACAGGCTCCCACAACTTCAATACGACATAGGTAAAATAGTTTGAGAACTTTTTTCTGTCAAAATGGATACTACTACATAGTTGTGGCTACGAATACCAGCCGCATAAATGGACTTTTGAATGTAAGACTTGTAAAGAATATATAGGTAGTGTCTGAAAAATCATCGCAAACTGTTCAAAATGGCTCCTGGATGTTGTGATCCTCGTCACGTATTGCACGCGAGACTTTTTAAAGAACGAAGAAAAAGGGTGGTTCTCCAAGGATCTCTAGAATGGCTTTTTTACTAAAGAATTTGTAACCTTATGGACCAAATAAAAGTTTAGACGAAAACAAGACTTCCCAACCTCCTCATGATTTTAGCCCAACTACATTTGGATATATTGCAGGAAACCCATATATCACATATGAGACGTCGTGGAATTTTTGTATTAAGTAACATGATGCGTGAAATATGTCCGCCAACTTAGGGACACGTATTCCAGGCTCATGCAGAAAGTTCAAAATCTACATTCACCGGTTACCTAGGAGAGGGTATTGACAGTTGGACAGATAGCAATCTTGCCAAAATTTTACAGATGCTTTCGTTATCTCGAAGTTAATAGCCACGGCTGCGGCATTTTTACGACTCAGCGAGATTTCTTACATATTTTACCACCCCGTTTCATTAGTAAATGAAATGTGGTGCATTATGTTAATCGCGTCACCATGTACCACCCGGCATATGGAAGTCAAGACTGTTATGTCGTGTTTTACCAACCTTATGGCTTTTGTTCTGTTCGTTTCTACTTCAAGTGAATATAATCGGTATAGTAAGAAGAGAGTCAAGTAGCTTATAAATTCTCCTTCGTAAACAAATCCTGTACACATAGCTGCCGTGTCTACCGTGTGTTTCTAAAATACAATAATAATCTTTGGTGCTCTACGTCTTAGTTCAAGCTTGTCGACGTCAGTTCAGTCACGTTTCATTAAAACCTCATATTCTAGCATGATAATGAACACTGTCAATACATTACTTAAAAATAAACGCTATATATTAGCGTTTTTACATAATACAATACAACAAGTAAAAATGTATCACGCAAAAGTCACAGTGTTATTTGTTACAGAAGAATATTTCCCATCGAATGGGTGTTCTATAGGATGGATAAAAGAAATATAAATTTTATAGAGATTTTTAAACCAAATTATTCACTTTACCGCAAGAGTTTTCAAACATTTTCTTCTATGCAAATCTTGTCGTGACAATTAGAAATACAACAAAAAAGAATTACCCGAGACCCAAACACGTGCAGTCGTTCTAAAATGGTGCCCTTACATACAATGGCAATGGATTTTTATTAATATATATTTTATTTTATTGGCTAGAATTATATTTATACAGTAAAATTTGATGATAAATTTTAGTAAATAATGCAAAAATATTCACAGGTCAGTGGAAGTTCGCTACCAATACGATACAGAAGTATCGGATATCCCAGCAGTCAGATACGCGGCGAACGAATGGCTTCTAGACAACAATGAAGGTTGCTTTTGTTTGAACATGACTAAAGGAATAAACAGAGAAGATGGATGTCTATTTGAGGGTGTTATGGAAATGTATACGTGTATCGGTAAGATTTTTTGCATTTTAGAAAACACTTTGATAAGCGTACATTAAGAATCACATTTTGATGTGAAACACGTCGCCACGTTATGCGATTTTGATATTTATTTAATAAATATGTTTATTATGTAAACAGTCATCTTTTTCATAAAAAAAAATCTTAATATTATATTTTTGACTATGCCATATTTATTTTCTGTCGTAAAATATCCTTTTACACATATAATTTCGATGTTTCACATCGTCCAAACGCGGCGTCCCGCGACGTCTCATGTTATTTTTTTTAAATTAATTATAAGCATCAGTAGCATTACTTTTAATTAAATTTTAAGATAAAAAGTGATCTTACAAGAAAAAACATATTTATAAGTGTTAAACTAAATAAGGCCATTTAAAAGTTCACACCGATATAAGATGATATAACTACATGAATTGAGATGGTAGATTTATTTAAAAATTTTGATTGGTAATTTTCTTGTTTGGAAGACTCGGTATGACGGTGGTTTATATCAAATATACAAAACGATGTTAAATTGATTGCTAGATATAATTAAGAATTCGTTTTTTTCTATATGATGAGCTAACTAGCGGCAGGTACAGAAGACTATTAATTCTAGTGGAAATAGTAAGCACTCGTATGTTAATTAATTCTTCGTATATTAGTAATAACACCAACATCTAAATATATCAATACTCGTCCTAGGTCTGTTCTCGATCGATCTAAGCTTTATTCGATCACCTACTTGTTATCCATCTTTTACCTGCGTCTTCGTTCGTGTTGATGAAGGTTTAAACCTCAGGAACAGTGCTTTTTTCTATGTCTGTTTTTTTTTCTGTGCCACTAGCAACGTGTATACAAAATATGATGATGATCGGTTCAGTAGTGAAGGCGTGAATGCGTAACAAACAATACCATTCGCGTTTATAATATTAGTTAGGATACAGAGTAGTAATCTACAAGAGAACGTTTCTAAGCTCTACTTTCCCTCCAGATGTTTTTCATCCCTATCAGACGACGATATTATATACTTAAAATGTAATTTGGGATAAAGAAATAAGTAATTTGGTATGTAAGGGGTGTCAAATAACATCTAAGACTTGAGACATCCAAGCCAACTTCACCTGCACGTGGTGCACCCTGCTGAATAACGAACGAGGCAATGGCGAAAGCGGGGTGGTAGGGTTTTACAGCCTGACTGGGTCGCAACCACCATGGTTCATCATAGTGATTCGCTTGTGCGGGTCGCGGTACGGGATCAGCCTGTGCATATCCAGCTTTTCGCAGGCCGGCATGACAGCGGTGACCGGCGATGGATAGTGTGTCAATCGGTGGTCGACATTGTTTTTAGATTGTAGTGTGCTTACCATCAGGCAAAAGGCAGCGATATTGCCATGCTAGTATTAAAAAAAATTGTAACGTACAATATACAGGAATTTAGAAAAACTCGTTCGTAAGTAATAAGGAGATGTAAAAGTGACAAATGATGATAGAAATTACAAGTTTTTTTTAGATCAAGGTAAAATAAAAATTATCTTATGTGATCAATTAGCCTTTTCGAAATTTCACTAAAATTATTTATTTTAAAAACACGAGCACAGAGATATGTGGAAGAATTAATCAATCTTTCCATCGATTCAATTCTGCAACAAACGCCTATATATGATAATTATACAAATCTCGATTGACAGTTGACTGAAAGTTTTCAGATTAAAAGTGAGAGTTAAGCGTGGTTGTGACGTACGAGAACAATTCAGAAGTTTAGTCCGGTATCATATTACCAAATATTATATACTAGCGGGCCCGGCAGACGTTGTTCCGCCCTGATTATAAAAAAAAAAACCTGGACAAATTATATACCAAAACGTTCCTCGTGAATCACTTTATCCACTGGTGAAAACCGCATAAAGATCTTTTCAGTAGTTTTTGAGTTTATCGCGAACAGACAGACAGACAGACGCGGTAGGGGACTTTATTTTATACTATGTAATGATAACTTATACTTATGTGATTTAAACATTAATTAACAAACGTAACTGTAAAATCACGGGACCCAAGTGGTATCTTTTAATGAATGTGAAAAGGAAAAGACATAGCAATTCGCATGTATTAAAAGAAACAATAAGAAATACGGTTCACAGTTATACATATAGTCTCTTTTAAAATAATGTTTATCATTTTGGATTTAGTTTGTTTGATATATAAAAATTATATTCGACTTTAGTAAAATTATCTTTTTAAAATGTTTTCTAGAGAGCACTAATACATTTAATTTAATTACGCACATGCAAACACACGCTGTATAATAATATAAGTATTTTTGTCATACTTGTATCGATTTCAACATAATTACAATAACTTCAAGCTTCAGCTGTTCATGGACAATTTGTTTAAGTGAATTCATTTTTATTTTGTTCAATAGGTATGTGTTATTCCACATATGATAAAAACACTTGTCACATAACTGATAAACTGACAATTAATAGTGATAATATATTTATCTTACAGCAAGACTTACAAGTATATTATAATTTAAAAGACTCACTATAATCACAAAGGACATGTTTAAGTGTGAATATTTATAATATTGCTCATAATAGTTAATTACTTAACAAAATATTTATACAAACATTAATGTTTACAAACCGACAATTAATTACGTATTTTATAACGCGTAGTTGAATCATAGCGATAAGTCATGGATGGCGTTCATTTAATCCGATTTAATCTTTCTATTATGATTAGAATGATTATGTATGTCTGTATGTATTTAGTATCTATTATGATTAGTTATGTAGTCCTTAGTTATTCTATATCTCCATGTGAGTAGCTACTATGCAATACCCAATGTGAAACTTGATTAGTATAGTTGCGATATTTCTGCTGATTGCCAATTAAGTATAAATGATATAGTTTCATTTGAGCGTCGTTTTTCTATTATTTAATTTATAGCCCTTATTACCTGCTTCTTTTATTAAATACACTTTCACGTCTCAAGGCGGTATTCTAGTTCAGGGGTCTGAATTTTGGGTTTTTTTGACAGTCGATAAAACAAAAGCAAACATATCTTTAATTATCCATATTTATCATTTATGTATTTACTAGCGGGCCCGGCAGACGTTGTCACGCCCTGGTTATGAAAAAATCTTTAGCAAATTATATACAACGTTCTTTGTGAATCACTCTATCTACTGGTGAAAACCGCATGCAAATCCATTCGGTAGTTTTTGAGTTTATCGCGAACAGACAGACAGACAGACTTTGTTTTATACTATGTAATGATAATGATATCTTCAGTATTCACAAACATATATATAATAATATATATACTTTACAATATTACACGCTGTTGAAGTAGAGGGGGGAAAAGAGCATTTACATCATGTTACGATTCCCACCCTTCAGGTCATCTGAAAATGAAAAAACGGTCAATTCTGAATCAGTACAAATATTATAATGCAAAATGGCGGCTACTCTAAAAAGAGGTAGATTTTTTCAAAGTTTACGTTAAAGGTATCTAATTTAAAAAAAAACAATATTCAACTTTCTAAATTAGAATACGATAGGACAAGAATGGACATAGGTAGGTATAGGACATTCATGCAAGGTTATCATCCCGATAAAATTGCTGTTTTTATATTACCTACATTAAAGTAAGCCAAGCCGCGACCAAAAATGTGTAAAAATGCATATATTTATAAGATTGGAGTGTGATTAACTAATATATTAAGAATTATAAATAAAATAATATAGAAGGCATGAAAATACCTACAAATGATATATCAACTATTACTGTACTCGACATTATCAACATTATTAGAAATTAATAATACGCTGGAATATAGGTATAAAAATAGTAAACTAAAACGCAAACCGTATTAGAATAAATAAAATCAATCATTTAGGTAATCTAAATTGTTAATTAGTTCCAGTAAAGAGTAACAGTCGCTTCATCCTTTGAAAAAACACGTTTGGTTGGCACTGATGTGGCGACGATAGGTAGATACTGTCTCATGGCTCTTTTGCATTAAGTAGGATAAAAATCTTAAATATTAAAATGTAACCGAAATGTAAGTTAATGAATAACTCTAAAGTCTAACATATTTTCAAGATTCATTATTGTCCTATATCGATATTATGGTTTCTTCTTTATCGACAATTGTGTGTCGATATAATCGGTTTTATCGATGTATTCGCTGTAACCCTACTCGTGTCCCAGAAAATAATGAAATTAACAACTCTGTACATCGTAGTACTCTCCGACAATTTAAATTCCTTTGACATAGAAGTGCTCGTCCTGGTCCAGTATATATAGTCGAGGTGAACTAGTTGACAATTGCATAGCATAATGGAATCCCTGTCGAGTATAAAAGACCGTAAATTTAATTCCAACAATATTCCCAGTTCTCATGCTCCGAGAAACTTTTAGTTCGAATACACGCGTTGTTAATATTCACAGCACAATGTATAAAAGTTTAAATTGCAATTTTATTCTATTTAGTCCGTGTTCTGAAAATATTTATCTATGTATATTTGCAAAACGAGTTTATATCATTTTTACATATTTGAATTCTGTATTTTTCATTACGATCTTTTACGTGGAGGAAACTAAACAATCTATCGATAATTAAAATATTGTTTTTATATTATGTAATGCGTTATAACGATATATGTCGTTTTAACGATAATGGTGCATGTGTAAATTACCTTGACACCACGTCAATAGTTGTAAATTAGTATTGGTTAGGCTGAATTTTCCGTAAACGAAAACATGGCGCTGACAATATAGAATAGAGGTGTTATTTTAGTATAATATGCATCTGACTGTCTACTATACCTAAATAGAAAATCTGTCGCCAAACATACATAAGTGTTGAAGCTGCCGCATATGACATTCACTCCCCACGTAAGTTTAAAATATTAAGACTTCATATATTTTGTCATCTAATATCAGGCGCGAAGGAAAACACTTGAACTAAAAATAATGAAAAAAAAACATTTGATAATAAAAAAATAAACATGCACAATGTTTCATATTCGCGATTTACAAAAGATCTTTTTTAACCGACTTCAAAAAAACTTATCAATTCGACTATATTTTTTTATTTTTTTTTAAATGTTTGTTACCTCATAACTTTGGACTGGGTGAACCGATTTTGATTATTCTTTTTTTAATTGAAAGCTGGTACTTCCCGTGTGGTCCCATTTCAATTTGGTCCAGTTCCGACAACGGCATCCAGTGCAAAACCGTATAAGTTTTAAATTTGCATTAAGTATGTACACGACAAATAGACGAATAACTCAATATCACGCTAACCGATTTCGATGATTCATTTTTTATTGGAAAGAATGTACTTCAAGGGTAGTTTGGTGAGAGTTTGGTTAGGTTCTGGTTATAGAATCCGTGACAAAGTAAGAAAACTTTCAAGAAACGAGCCTACTCCTTTCTTAAGGGCCGGCAACGCATCTGTGTTTCCTCTCGTGTCGCAATTGTCCATGGGCGGCCGTGATCACTTACCATCAGGTGACCCGTATGTTCGTTTGCCACCAATATTATAAAAAAAACTCTTCAATTCTTAGGAGCCTATTGTGCTTATGTTCGTTGCTGTGTTGCAACATGACGCAAGCATTGTAATTACATTACTTAAGGTGTATAATGTGTGAAGCGATGGTAGCCGAGTTGGTGGTAGAAACTATCGCGGATTACTGAAAAGGTTGCGTTCGTACCAAACGTTACTTATTGTACAACCAATTGAAACCATATCGCATACCATACCGATAGATACCATACCGCAAAAATGCGCATATTTTAATATACTTAAGGCGGAACGGAGTTCGCGGGCACTGCTAGTAAAATATATTTATGTACACTAAAAATGGAAAAATAAAGTAAATTTTCAAAAAAAAGTATTAACCGACTTCAATATCAATCAAAAACCCATAAGGCACTAAAAAGCGGAAAATAAATAGTTTATCAAATTTACCAAATTAAATAAAACATATGAATATGTGTGCTACCTAGAGATGTATTGGAAGTCGGTGCCAACCAAACCGAAAATCATATGATCTACATAGTTACAAAGTTTAAGTCCACTCTCGTGTCTCTGTAATACAAAAATTTCGGTTGGTACCGACTTCCAGTACATCTCTAGGTAGCACACATATTCATATGTTTTATTTAATTTGGTTAATTTGATAAACTATTTATTTTCCGCTGCAATACAACTTTTACATATTTTATACATTTTATAGTAGTAAATATATATAACGACAATTCGTTATGTATCGATTACACGTAACGAGTACAGTGGCGAGACAGTGCTCTCGGCCCAGTGTTCGATACATATAAAGATTATGACGAGTATTCCGCCGAGTGCTAAGCCGAATAGAGTGGTGAGAGAGACAATAGAAACACGGTTTGTTTGCTAAGCCGAGTACCTACCTCCCCGATTCATTCCTCTGCTCCAACAGTGACTCGCTATCCTGCTCGACACGTATGAACGTGCACTCGGCTGTTACTCGCCAATTCTGTGCGCAATTTATTTTGATTTTGTGTTTTAATAACTTAAAAATTAAATTTTGTTTTGAATGCGACTAATACGGGTGAATAGAGTTTAGACACAACAATACAATTGACTCAAATTTTCATCTTCCAATGACGAAAACATAGAAAGCGTGCTGCACTATATATTGCAATCGTATATAAAATGAACATCAACCACGCCATGTATATGGCGAAAAAGCTCGTCATAGTGATTCGCTTCTGCGAGTCGCGTTTCGGAATCAGTCTGTGCATATCCAGCTTTTCACAGGCCGACATGACAGCGGCGACCGGCGATAGATAATGTGTCACTCGGTGGTCGCCATTGTTTTTGGATTGTACTGTGCTTACCATCAGGCACAGTGCAGTAATTTTACCGTGGAACTATAAAAAAAAAATTGGAGGTGTCCGTCCGTCGGTCACTGTTTGTAATCTAAACTGACTCGCCACTAGCAGAATACTTATAAACACTTACTTGTTCACCCGACTCTCTCTGCCTAGTATCATTTTATTGTCTCCCCACTGTACTCGTTACGTGTAATTAAGACATTACAGTAATTACCTAATAACTTAATAAGTAAAAGTACATAACAAATCTTAACAAAGTCGTATAAAAATAATTAAGTTATGATAAAATGGATAACATAAAAAATTTTTCCATGAAAAAACACTTCAGTGTCCAAACGTTCATGGTGATCGGTAGAATTTATTATATACTAGCTGTACCCCCCGCACGCGTTTTTTTATTCGTATTAAAGAATTATAAAATTGTGGGACTATGTACAATTATAGAAATGCTCTTTAAAAGCAATTGTAAGTACAACACGCACGCCCCTTACAGTAACATGTAACGTGTACATTAGATATATAAATACAAAAGAGCGTGCCAAATGAGGTTTGTCATCAGCACCATATTTGGAACCTTAACCCACCATATAACTACGTCAGTGCTCACTTACACTGTATAAGGAACTAATGACTTAAAATATCATTATAAAGATTTACATTACATTGAATATATGTACATTTGCCATTATAATCAAGATATTGTGACTATACAAAAAATAAACGCTTGTCTGTTCCTGTTGTTGTATTATGGAACTCTTTACGTAATACGTTTATAATCTAAGATCTTATTAGGAAGACCTCTATATCATTAAAGTTATTAATAATTATAATGTCGAATTGTAAACAATAAGCTGATAATTATTTATCTAGTTAAAAATAAAGAATGAGTTGAAATCTTGCTAAATTTCATGGAGACAAAGTCGTGGGTAACAGCTAGTCTAAAGTAGAATAATCTCAATTACTTTTTGTAAGGTTAGCTACCTGCTAGTGAAAGTCTTGTGAAGATCGGTCTAACCGTTTTGGAGATAACACTGCGGACGCAGCCACGGTTAACAGCCAGTATAAACTAAAACTGCTTGAATTACTTTTTATAAGGTCAGCTATCTACCAGTAAAAGTCTCGTGAAGATCGGTCGAACCATTTTAAAGATAGCACTGCGGGCGAAGCCACGGTTAACAGCTAGTATAAACTAAAATTACTTGAACTACATTTTATAAAGTTAGCTATCTACCAGTAAAAGTTTCGTGAAGATCGGTCGAACCGTTTTAGAGATAGCACTGCGGGCGAAGTCACGGTTAACAGTTAGTATAAACTAAAATTGCATGAATTATTTTTTATAAGATTAGCTATCTACCAGTAAAAGTTTCGTGAAGATCGGTAGAACCGTTTTAGAGATAGCACTGCGGGCGAAGCCACGGTTAAGAGTTAGTATAAACTAAAATTGCTTGAATTACTTTTTATAAGATTAGCTATCTACCAGTAAAAGTTTCGTGAAGATCGGTAGAAACGTTTTAGAGATAGCACCACAGGCGAAGCCACAGTTAACAGCTAGTATAAACTAAAATTACTTGAATTACTTTTTATAAGGATAGATATTTGTCAATGAAAGTTTCGTAAAGGTCGGTCTAACCGTTTTGTAGATAGTACTGCGGGCGAAGCCACGGTTAACAGCTAGTCTAATTTAAATTTCTTTTTGGGCGAGATTTAAATTCAAATGTTTATATAAATTTTATCTCGTATATTTAGCTCGCGGCATTATTCACATTACAATAACTTTCGATTGAGCGACCTGATTTTAATGAAACAAAGATAAATGTTACTCGAGGATATATTCATTATAATTTTCTTGGTGACATTTTATCATAAACTAACTATCATAAATTAATTTTAGCAACGATGCATGTGAAAACAAACAGACAGACATACGAGTACATGTCTAAAATGATTTAAAAAATGTATTTAATTACATATTTTTAGTCACTAGCGATATATTTTTCACAAAAATCTGAAAATTACAGTCATTTACATTCTTATTATATGTATGTATATAAGATATCTGGAACTATTGATTCAATTGTAAAAACTAGTAGAGGAGAACCGACTGTAATTCGTTGTTTAAACCAAAAAAATAAATTTAAGGTTTTTTTTTATTATTCCGTCAGCTGCGAACGTGTATAAATGCATCGATATGCGATAATCTTCGATTTATTGAAATACTCGTATACTTATATTACATATTTGTTGATAATCTCTAGTCAGAACGACTGTTTGTCTACAGGTTAATATGTTTTTGACTTTTATGGGTTTGACATTCAATAGGAATGTAAACATTCAATATTTTATTTTATGTATCTGTAACATAGATAACACATAAATTTTATCTTTCTGCATTCGTTTGTAATATGAACTTTATCTTAGCAAATTCCAATACACGTTCGCGCAGTACGTATAACAATGGCACCCAATTTTTTTTTGCTATTGCTGGTTCATTAATCGGTGTAGGAAATGTGCGGACTTACCAGTCTGGATGTTGTGGCATTCTTTTCGGGGACTACACTCGCAACGAATAATATATGTATATTTTCAACGCTCTATTTTTTCAACGTTGGCAAGGTTTTTTTACACTAACGTTCAAAATTTAACTAGCAATGTATCCAGTACTTTTTGTATGAGTATGCGTTGTTGCTTTTGGTTGCGTCCGTGATCAAGATGCAAGCGAAAGTTAAAAGGAAGGGTATAGAGATGGGGAGAAAGGTAAGCTTGTGCGTTCAGATATGTAATGCGAGCAAACAATCATTCTATGAGAAACCCACTGCAGGGCCATAGGTCTTCTTGAAGGAAAGTATGGGCATAATCACTACGCCAGCGGTAACGAGAAATACACAGTCCTATATTCTTCATACACACGGTGTTTAAAAACATGTCTCAAGTTTAAATTTCGTCAAGATTTTTTCCTCTACCGTCAGCCGATAGTGATACCAATTGAAATTAGTAAATTGTACAGGTATTCCGATAAATTGTTGGTACACGCCGAGGTCGAACCTGCGGACACAGGGATTGATACTCCACTGGTCAAACCACTACAACACCACGACTATATAATATATACATTCTTTCACTAATAGAGATGTACGTTATACGTGTACTGTGGCTGTGTGTAGTAAGTAAGCTACTTTTTATTGTTATGATATTTTAACGGCAAGGAAGTCGCGAGTGCTAACTAGTTTGTAATAAATTTATATTACAATCTTCAAATTAACAGTGAAATACAAAAATCACTTATTGAAGTTATACTTCTTTTGGAGCGTTAGAAAAAAATTATGAGAGTAAATTTTTTCGATGCGCGCGCACATTGTCACGAAAAACCGACACCATGAAGGTATTACGATACGCGTGCACACCGTCACGAAAAACGGACACCCTGAAGTTAGCTATAGTCAACATTTTGTTTCTTTGTATTTCTTTATATTAAAACTTTCAATGTATTAAATGCCTTTTTTCTATTGTTAGTGTCGTTTTTTCTACACGTAATCAAGAAACATAATCAAGTTTTTCAAACGTAGAATAAGGCAAAAGATAAAAATTTTGAAAAGACTTTTATCTTGTTACGCCAAAGAAGTATAACTTCTAACGCGTGTACATAAGTACACACACACTTTTTTTTAATTTATATACTTTAATTGGAAATCATATAAATATACTAAAAATTATTTATTCCAAAGTTAAATATCAATCTTTATTTTCACAATAGTTTGTACAATGTTTAATGTATATTAAATATGTTAATTATTTTAGTATTATTTCTTTGTATAGTATTAAAAGTACAGTAGGAACTCTCTGTGGTACTTTCGATGGCTTCTCGGTTTGTGTCTTAAAATATTCGTGCATACCATAAAATAACAATAAAAGAAAAACATATTCAAATGCCACGTTTTTATAAAATATAAGGTATTTGCTCGGGCTATTATTAATACTTTATTACCTGTCTTTATCATCGATCAGGTTCATGCTAGTTTGCAAGTGATCTTTACCATCAGTTGATAACCTTTTCAATGTCCTACGTCTCTTAGGTCATCCATTGTCGAGTGCTGTTTTCTCTAGTTTTTAACAAGCAAGCAAGATTTTTATGGATGTCTGTTATCGGATGTTTGAGTATTTATGATATTGAAGTATGTGAATACTTGACGCAAATTAGGCGTTAGAAACTATTGCCTCACCTCTTGACCCGCGGCGAAACCAAATATTTACTTACACAACAAACGTTCTCAAGCGAGATATTGAAATGTAATCTTTTAATGTAAAAACACATAATATTTATAATAAACGTTATTATTATGTTTAAGTAATGTTATATCAGTACATAGTATAAAACAAAGTCCCCTACTGCGTCTGTCTGTTCGCGATTAGCTCAAAAACTACTGAACTGATCTTAATGCGGTTTTCACGAGTGCATAAAGTGATTCATGAGGAACATCTTAGTATATAATTTGTCAAGGATTGTTTTATAATCAGGGCGGGACAACGTCTGCCGTGCCCGCTAGTTAGTAATAAAGTAGTAATCATAGTAGATGTCACAATATTTATTTCATTATCTGTCTCAATTAAATTAAATTGTAACATTTAATTTTTCCGTATAATCTATAGCGATTATAAAAAAACATAACAAAAATACATGATGTACTAATTTCAAAACATAATGCTCAAGGTAATAGGGGTTCTGTTAATTGCAGTCATAACATAACTTTTAAACACCTAACTGATCATAGACTAATTAACCTTAACTAGAAAAAAGTTTTTAACGATTCATCTTTTGCCATTTGTCATTAATTTGAAAGCAAAACTTTCTTATAATATTACATTTATTTAAATGGAGTTTATGGCGGGATCTTAGTCTACTATTTAGTAGATTTTATATTTTATTCGTAATTTTGTGTTATGTGATTTTATATATTGTAATATTATATTTTACGTAATATAGTTCGGTTATTATGAACAAATGAAGTCATCCACTTCCAATACTACGGAGCATGAATTTTGAAATGTCACAAAAATTTCATGGACAGTTCTAGCATGGGAATCACCATCATGTTCGAACATTGAAATTATCACAAGACACTTACTCCAGGATTAGCATTTATGAGATAACATCTGACTTCGCTGAACACCTAGTATATATTTTCATAAGAGAAGGAATCGCATAAAGCAGGAGTGACTAATTTATTATGTGAAAATGGAAGTAATAGTCTTTGAGGATAACTGAGTTGTCATTAAGGAAAAATAAAGAAAGAAAAGATTCCTTTAAATTTATTTTATTCTATATTATAAATCTCAGTGTTGCAATGTGTTTTACTAATTGCGGTTACATACTGACATTGATTTAGTTGTACGTATAATTTAATTTTACGATAAAATATAGAAATTAAAATCATCGTTCTGTCGCGTTACCATGGAGGTCACAATAAATTTAACCTTTAAATATTCATTATTACTTAGAAAACCGGTCATTTGATGAGGTTATCTCCGATGTGTCTGCGCATTTGCAGCAAAAAGAACCGTGTCTTGATTTTAAAGTTACTACACGTATTCAACGTGGGTATCATAAATGATGTTATTCAATAGTTGAGGATCTCTGTACAACGTATAGTGACGCACTATCAAGGTAAACTGCTGTGGATGATCCGTAATGTCCATTCCGCACCCTATTGCCGAGCGAAAATTAAATCCCATATCAAAAAACAACGGATCAATCTGCATTATAAATTCTTCTATAGTCGGACCTAAAATGATTAATATTACAGTTGGAATACGGGCGGTATAGTGGTGTGCGGCGGGAGGACAACACGTAAAAAAGCATGCGCGTACGCTTTACAACCAAACGCAGGTCGCGATGATCGGTGTCGCGTGGTGTACGTGTGCTCTCTTAGTGTTTGTCAGTGCGCGTATTTACGAAAGATGTGAACTGGCACGCGAATTGACAGATCTTGGTATAAATCAAGCTGATATTTCTACTTGGGTGTGCATCGCTTTTCATGAATCGCGTCTCGATACAGCAGCCAACAATCTTCACAGCGGAGATCATGGTATTTTTCAAATAAGCGAGGTATATTGGTGTGGAAAAGGTAAAGCTTGTCATCTCCCATGCTCAGCTTTAAAGGATGATGATATCACTGATGATATGGAATGTGCATTGCATATCCATGAAGAACACACACGGCTCCAAGGTGACGGTTTTCTTGCTTGGGTTGTGTACCCTCATCATTGTAAGCATAATACAAAAAAATATATCGCGGATTGCGATCACGAACTAAAAACTTATACTACTAAAAATCGACAACGATTGTTTAATACAAATTATGATAGAAGCTTTTACGATTCAAATGATACATCTACAGAATATGTAATGGGTGGTGAACAATCCTTACCAGCTTTTTTAGTAGTCAGTTCAATATTCCGAGCAAATTATGGTAAATTCAATCACAACAAGAATGGAAGATTCGATTGGTTCAATTATAAAGTTGATAATATAGATGACCTTAAGTTACCCGTATTTGACAAACCAGAAGTAGTTACTATTCCAGCCACTACAACCACATTACCATCTATTACATACGCACCAGTGAAGCCGTGGCGAGTGATAGAAACTAACCAATTTCGACACAAAAATAAACCGCAAGAGAAAAGCACAATAACACCCGTGTCATTAAGTACAATTTCGTCATTGATACAAAATACTACCGAAAGAGCGACAACGATAGAATCAACAACTTTTAAGTCCACTCAGGTATCTTCTGGATATAATTTATCTAGGACTACAGAAAAACCGTATGATGTGTCTTCAACTGCAACAAGATTTACAGATAAATTAATTAATAAAACAAGTACCACATACAGTATTCAACCGTGGGCATATACGACGACTTACAAACCACCTACAATCAAAAGTACTGCAAGAGGCACGTACAAATATCAACCATGGACTTATACGACGACTTACAAACCACCTACAATCAAAGCTACTACAAGAACCACGTACAATTATCAACCGTGGGCATATACAACAACTTACAAACCACCAACAATCAAAAGTACAACAAGAAGCACGTACAAATTTCAACCGTGGGCATATACCACGACTTACAAACCACCTACAACCAAAAGTACTGCAAGAGCTACGTTCACTTTACAACCATGGGTATATACGACCACTTACAAACCACTAATATCGTCTAAAAGTACTGAACTGACATCTGCAATAAAATACGGACCATTGGCTTCTTCCACTTTGAGAACAACGACGGATAAACCTACACAACCAAATGTTGCAAGAACAACTACAGCTAGACCCTTACAAACGACTACTACCCGAAGGACGACGGATAAATATCTACAATCGACTACTGTTAAACCATTCTTAACTACATCTAGACCGCAATCGAGAATTCAAACAAATTTTAATGAATCAAGACTACTAAGTGCATCATCAACAACGAAATTTTATATTTCTCCCGCTATAACGACGGCATCGCCACCTAAATTCACAACTGCATCACAAAAAATTAAATCTACAAGTTTAAGTCCTCCTACAAAAAGTAAAGATATCGTACAGACTACAAGAACAACACAGTCCATTTTCGATCTATACCTTAATCCCACAAAACGCCCAAAGTATATTCCTTTTGATTTTTCTTCTTTTAGCAATAATCGAACTAAAGTGATATTTTCTGGAGGTACTACAGCGAACCCAATTTTTAGACCTGCGCCAGGGACATACTAATCGTACTTGGTTTAGAATACATATTCCGAGGGATGTAATCTTACAGGCACAGTGATGTAAGAAGGTGATAAAACAATGTTTTTGCTCTCTGTATTATGGGGAAATGCACAGCGAATGAATTGTAGTTCATTTTAAGTTATACGCTCAATTAATTATCTAAGAATAAATGTAATTTTTGAACATAAAAATTGATATTTGAATTTATGATAAGAATATATCCTAAACCATACCATATACAAAAATAAAAGTATTCACTATATACTACTTAACTTATTTTATAGATATTTTATTAAAATTATAAACTATAAATTACTTTCATCCACTGTAATTGACATACCAATTACTATTTAAAGCAAAAACTTTTAGAATTAACAATTCTAAATACTAGTCTTTAGTTAATGTAAGGAAATGATTTTTTGCATGAAATTGATTTATTAAGAAAATGTTGATAATTAAATATTACAATCGATATAAATGTTTTATTTTGCAAAACACTATCATAATTATTCTAGATGAGACTGGGAATTTTACATAGAAGGATGGTACTTGACGAAATTCGTAACATTTTAAAACAAATTATGATTCCTTATTACTTAAAGTTTATTAAATTGTATATAGGTACACGAAAAACAAGGTCTTCCGTCATGTAAATCACGATCATCTCAAGGTCAACATTTTTTTAAACAGGTATTAAAATATACAAAAAGAAGTTGACATAATACGTACCTGTGTCATTTTGAATCATATTAGGAATTATAAAAGTTTACGTTATGTTGAATAGGCAACTTTTATTAGATTTTTATATTGTTACTTGTCTTATGATCCGTAATTTAAAGTAAGAGCTTAAACAACTTGTAATCTTTCATATAATTTTGTTAATGCAATTTTATTACTACTATAGTGCTGTTTATTTCTAGAGAAAGAATAGTTGCCTGATAATAATTTATTTTCTGTGAATTACGTAGATGTTATTGTTTATATGATAGGATGTCAAATGCTAGCCTTACTTAAAACGTAGTGAGGTATATTAATACAGGAATTTAGAAGTGTCGCTTTAAATTATGTATATAAGCGACAGAAGACAAAGGAAAATACATGTGATACCTGACCTACAATAATGGCTTGCGTTAATATTCTTACAACGTCCCATGGCAGCTTTGTCTTATATAACTTTGATTTGGCACTTGACGAGAACGGTTTACTCGTATTTATTTCCCTTTTTATAGTGTTTTCATTATAGTAAATAGCTTTAACCGAATAAGTTAACTAGGTTTAATAAACTTGTCCATCGTACTGAAAAACAATCCAAATACTCTTTTACAATTATAGTTGCCGGCCTATTTGATTGTTATATGTACACATATTTTTACATCCTTGTGATGTCGAAATATGAAAATTTAACACAATTTTATTATCACAATCTATCTCAACTACAGCTCATTGTAATTGATAACGTATTAATTTTTTGATAAACTTGATAGTTTCATAAAAAAATTGGGGGAAAAAAATGACAAGATATTATCAATTATATTTTAAAGTTGAATAACTTCGAAACGCGTCGGTGTATCAAAAAATTATAACAAAGTTTTTTTGTAGAACGTTCAATTTTATACATGAAAATAAAATAATTTGGCCTAGCCTTTTTGATGAACCATTAAAGAGTTAAAAAATTCTAAACTAAAAAAACAAGCTTTCACGTGTTAATCATCCGAGAAATTGAAATTTACCAAGCGGGGTATCTTAATATTAATATTAAGGGCTGTGGCTTTCGCAGGATTTTTTTTCATCGTTTCCAATAATATTTTCGATATATTTAAGAAAAAAAATTGTCGATTTTTTTAAATCAGTCCATTGTAAATATATAATATTTAAATACTTTCTTTATTATAAAAATACTATAAGTTTATTATTAGAAACAACTTTTAGCTTCACATATTTTTGTCGATATTAAATAAGGACTAACCTATAACCTTATAGAAAGAAGAATAGAAAGAGTCTTACCGAAAATATACCTAATATTTTATGATTTTTAAGGGCGTTATTAATTTTTATTCAATTTTACACAATTCTTTTTTTTTTTTGCCTGGCAGAAATTTTGGCCCTCGTAATGTGTCTGGCGATACTGGATCCTACTTTAGAATGACATTAAACAAAACATATAGAAAAATCAGCCATTTCAAGTTTTTAAGTAATTTAAGTAAAGGATTCAAACCTAAGCCCATTGATGCGGGGTGTCCTAACACGTTACCACCTAAGCTATCGTTGCTTCAAAAATATGATATTACTTTGTTTTATTCGTACTGTCTGTATCATGGCGAGTGTTCTGAAGAGTTATTCAACTTGATCCCTTCCTCTCCTTTTCATAACCGCACCACACGTGCTGTTTTCGGAACCACAGTTTTACGGTATATCCTATCTGGGCACGAACTGAAAAGTTTGCAACATCTTATCTTTGCCGTACCGTGAAGCTGTGGGACAATCTCCCGGCCAGTGTGTTTCCTCCTTCCTATGACATGGGGTCCTTCAAGCGCAACGTGAAGAGATACTTATGCAGGCCGGCGTGACAGCGGCGACCGGCGATGGATAGTATGTCTCTCGGTGGTCGCCATTGTTTTTGGATTGTCCTGTTCTTACCATCAGACACAGTACAGTCACTTTGCCGAGCTACCATTAAAAAAAAAATCGTTTCATTCCAACGGATCTGCGTAATCGTGTTTTGCGGATGTTGCTAATTTTTTCAATAATGAACGTTCAATGTAAAAAGATCATATATCAATATTTCTTACAAAATACAATAAATATATCATAGTTAAAAATCAAATCTATATTATCTATATGCGTGTAATAAAATGCCAATATTATTTGTCTTGTCGTGTGCATTAATTAAATATGGGAGAAACGTAACAGGGATTTATAAAAAAATGAAAGAACAAACTAAAATTACTATACAGTTTATTTTACCAGTTTCTTCGATTATCAGAACGCGTATTGTTTAAAAACCAGTGAACAAATATGAATAACATTTTTAGATTACACTTACTTTTTATACGATGTAAGTAGTTATAATAAAATGCCAATAAAAAACAGCTAACTTTTACATGTAAAACGTGTAATTTTTATGGAATATTAAAAGCATATTCACGCGACCAACACCAGCTAATTAATATATAAATGGGATTTTACGGCTTCGATTAAACGTCCTAAACTCTGAAATTGCAAATGAATTCTACAACAAAAGTATATCACACAAAAATAATTTTTTAGACTATAGCCTTTATTATTTTTAATTTTCCCCCCTAAAAACATAGATATTTTTTCCGAAAGAAAAGAGCAATTAATTTTTAGTAGACAAAAATAAATTATAGTTACAAAATGCAATTGACAGTTTAATGTTCTGGTGCTAATTTATTGTAACTGAATTGATTATATATTTTTTACTGATCATCTGTCTGCTTACTTGATCACGTCGCGACGATATTCTATGCTAATATTAGTTGCGAAATTTTTAAGTCGATGAAGTATCTACATTTATGATTAACTAATACTTATGGCTTAGTATACAGATTATTTATTTTAGCTTTGATATTCAAAATCTTACATCACTGCGACAACATTACACATGTCACCTCTACACACGAGCACGCATACACGCTTACACATGCAAGTGGAAGAGTTTTTTTTCCTTATCAAACTGAAATAGTTTAGAAAATTATCCGATACGAAATATATATAAGAGTTGTTAAGGTATGCTTGGTACACATATATGTTTCAACAACTCATATATGTATGAATAGTTCGCTTAGCTTAGTTCAGATACGTCGTGAATTGCATGTATCAGGCAACAGCCCAAGCCGACGTGTACCGTGCACCCTTGACCTAGTTGTCAATTAAAATCGGCAGAGTGTCTTAAGCGCTCGCCTTAGTAGTCCGGTGAAGCTGTTAAGACCTTTCTAAGTCAATAGGTTAGTAAGTTCGAAAGATATCAAAAATAAGCTTTAATAATTAATATTTATTTCGTTTGTAATCTTTAAATGCGGATGATGCTATAATCGATAATAATCAAATACTAAGAAAATACGCTACACAGATTTCTTTAAAATTTATAAACTGTATCAATATTTATAGCGTGACATCCACGAAGCCTTAGGTAATCAACGCCACCTTAGATCAAATCTGTCCGGTTAGTGACCTCACAGGGCTGTTACGCAGTAGTAATTTACTTATAACACGATTATTTAATTAATAAACCTAAACTGAATAAAGAATTTTTGATTTGATTTGATTTGAAATAACTTTATCCAAGTCGATATTTTCTGCAACGAAATAAAATTATCTATATAATGTATCAAATATTCCTTTATCAAACTGTCACTTGTATAAAGTTTACATTTCTAATTTATTCATGTTATAATTATGACCAATAATAATTTATATGTAGAACTACCTGTACCCGCACGCGTTTTTTAAAAATCGTATTAAAGTATTATAAAATTGTGAGACTATGTATAATTATAGAAATGGTCTTTAAAGACAATTGTAAGTAAGACGCCCACGCCACTAAAAGTAACATGTAACGTGTACATTAGATATATAAAAACAGCGTGCCAAATAAGATTGGTCATCAGCAACATATTTGGAACCGTAACCCACCATTTAACTACCTCAGTGCTCACTTACACTGTACAAGCAACTAATGAAACAATAACTTAAAATATTGTTATAAAGATTTACATTTACATTACATTTAATATACATTACCCTTATTATTATTAAGGTTTTGTGGCTATAAAAAAAATAAACGCTTCTCTGTTCCGCAAGAACTTGTATTATGGAACTCTTTACGTAATACGTTTATAATCTAAGATCTTATTAGGAAGGCCTCTATATCATTAAAGTTATTAATAATTATAATGTCGAACTGTAAACAATAAGCTGATAATTATTTCTTAAATTAAAAATAAAGAATGAGTTGAAATCTTGCTAAATTTCATGTAGACAAAGTCGCGGGTGACAGCTAGTCTAAAATAGAATAATCTCAATTACTTTTTATATGGTTCGCTATCTACCAGTGAAAGTCCCGTGAAAATCGGTCTAACCGTTTTAATGATAGCACAGCGGGCGAAGCTACGGTTAACGGCTAGTATAAACTAAAATTGCCCAAATTACTTTTTGTAAAGTCAACTATCTACCAGTGAAGGTTTCGTGAAAACAGGTCTAAACGTTTTTAAGATAACATTGCAGACAAAGCCGCGGTTAATAGCTAGTCTAATTTAGAGTAGTTTCAGCTATCTGCGAGTGAAATTCCCGTCAAAATCGGTCCAGCCGTTTCGGAGATTAGCCGGAACAAACAGACAGACAGACCGACAAAAATTTTAAAATTGCTTTTTTGTTTTCAGTAGCGTGTATACTTTCGTACCCTATCAGTAAAAAAAAAAGATATTACATACAGACACTTCATTTTTATTATATGTATAGAATATATTATAGTATACTCTAAAGGAAAACTACACAGAGTGTAAGAATGTACTTTATTATACGAAGATGATCGTCTAGGAATTGAAGTAAGAATCGAGCGATAATACATACATACGAACACCGCAAACTCACTACTTGTTACTCAGTACCCATTCCTTATAACAGGTGGCTTACAAGTGGTCGACTAACTGGCTTTCTACACAGTCGAAATTTTTTACGTGCACTAATAGGATGAAAATTAATATCGCAACGAACTCAATTTCAAATAATTAATTAGTGTTTTAATTTAAATAATGAATTGTGCGGATACACAACCCTTGTATTTAGTATTTTTCCGTTTAGTGATATACTTCGACAAAATCCGTTTATTTAAATTATGTTAATGAAATTTACCTTGACAAGTTAAGGTCAGCTTTTTCTGAGAAATATGAATAGACATAACTTATACATCTAAGAATAGCCAACATTTACTTACGTATTTACTTTAAATGTTTATTATAACCCGTTTTGAAAGTTTTTAACAAATCAAATCAAAAATACTTTATTCAGTTTTGACCCTAATAAGGCACCTATGAACGTTATAACTACCACCGGTTCGGAAAACCCAGTAATCGAGAAAAACCGGCAAGAAACTCGATCGGGTACATCTTTTTAACATATATATTTCCAATAAATCATACAATCGTTTTTAGTGGGTGCACAGAGAGGAAGCAATTACCGACATCACCATCGTTCCCATATTGATCCACTCTATGCTAGCCTTTTGACAGTATACGTACTAAAGGATTCATTGCTTATTTTAATTCCTGCAATCAATAAGAATATTAGATGATGAACTCATTTGAACTTGTTTGATGAGCAAACAATAATCTAATTAATATAATACGTAAATTAGGAAATAATTAAACAGTGTCCACGTACATAATATTAGTTATTAAATAACTTCACACAGTTTAACTACAACCAAGTTAATGTTCTTGCAGGTGGATATCTAGTACTATCGTATCCGCACTTCTTATACGCCGACATGAGATATAGGAATGGTGTTTTTGGCTTGAGACCGGAGGAAGACGTCCACAGAATATTTATTGACCTTGAACCTGTAAGTATTGTTTACATTCAATTACTTTGCACCACTTCGCACGGGTGCGATGCACTAACATAACGTCATGTTATGTCCAAGTGTCCAAGCCATTGTGACATCCGTGCCGTTCTATTTGATAATTCGCCAGTTAAAGAGGTTTATGTTATTTTCATGTTATATTTATTGTAACAATCTTTTGTATACATAACTAGGGTCCTAGCATGGCATATCAAAACCGTGCCGTGTCCGAGCATGTAATTTTTCTTTCTTACTTAGAAGTATAACTCTGTGATATTAATCACTACCTAGTAAATCACACAGTAGATATGTATATTCGCGTAGCGCAGACATAACGCTCTGGGCCCCGATTGAAATCAGCATTGGAGGATCAACCTCCTGCGGCATATAGGTATAACTCGGGACCCATTTGCTACACACATATACTAAAACCAACATTTTTATTTCTATATTGTTGCGTTTATGTTGTATATATGTTTCCATCTGTAGTTGATAACTATATTTACGTGTGTGTTGCAAATACATGAGTTTTCTCTTTTCTTTTTTCATTCTTATATCAGGTATTAAATTAAATAAGGAATCTCTCAAAAGCAAAAAAAGTGCCCGATTTTGAAACATTATTCATTGGTGCTCTGCTTCTATTGGTCTTAGCGTGATTATATATAGTCTAAAGCCTTCCTCGATAAATGAGCTATCTAAAACCGAAAGATTTTCTCAAATCGGACTAGTAGTTCCTGAGATCATAGCGTTCAACCAAACAAACAAACTCTGCAGCTTTATATATTAGTATAGATATAGATATATAGATTCCTATTACTAAAGTAATTTTGATATCATTAAACATTTATCATATTCGAGCACTTGTTAGATCTAGTTTCATACCATTTGTCAAATGACAAAGATTACAAATAGAACAAAAGGTGGTTCCTATTCTATCAAACTTAATTTGAACTTTCGTGATATTGTAATTTTTCTATTTACATTCAAGACCTAACAGTAAGAAAATCATAGTGTACGGGCTAACTATATATATTTATGTAGCGCTTGCATGTCGCCTAGGTTTGTAATATAATTGTTTAGTTTCAATTCAGGGGACCGATAGCATATAGACCGAACATCGCGTCGGTAAACTCACTCATTATTGTCATACTGTCAGAGGCATGTCCCCTTTTTTGTAGTATTGGTTGTTATACTGGTTACTTTTATATTAGCTATTTTTTTGTATTTTGTGCACATTCTTCTCTCTCTCTTCCTGACTATTTGTCCCACATGGTGGTGGGGTCAGCCTTCCGTATTTTACTTCTCCACTTCGTTCTGTCCTTGACATCGTCTTCGGTAACTTTGCACTCGTTCATGTCCTTCAGAACTACACCCTTCCAATTTGTGCACATTCTTATCTAAATATAAAACTTTTCAAGATTTTTTATTATCTTATCCATTTATAATTTAAGAATTCAATTGGGCTCATATAAAAACGAAAGCCCTCCAAATACATATATTTTAAAAAATCGTCGTGTGTGCTCAACGTATGCTGATTGTTGGCTATTTCACTATTAAAAATGCGAAATAAAAATATATGGAACAGTGATTATTGATATTTTTTTTATTTAGCATTTGTCTGTGTAGATAATGTATATTAAAATAGATTATGTATTTTGTGTAATTATTAAAAATTAATTATCTTAGATGTAAGACAGTTTGCAGACTGTAATCAAAATTGTTATTAATATTTTGATTTTTAGCACACTGGTACACCTATTCAAGCGGCTAAAAGGGCACAATTCAACATATTTATGAGATCAGTAAGTGGAATAACGCCTACACAAAACTTGCGCACAACTTTGACGCCTATTTTATGGTTTGAAGAGGTACTCATAATTTTTCTTTAAATATATATTATATTGGTTTCTAGGAACTGACATATTTAATTTAATTAGCACAACTAGTGTCCTAAATTATAAGAAAACCAACGTACGAAAGATTATAGTGTTTTATAACTGTTAGACTTTGTTGAATGATTGAATAATTTATATTCCAAAAACCTTTAAGTTGGTAGGTCGTCAATGGCCACGATCCTTATATACATTCATAATTTCATTCATAAAATAATGCTTTCTGCGTGTAGAAGATATCACACTTTAGAATATTATTAAATTAATTTCGACAGTATACACTATACCTAGAATAATTGCAATGTTTTTCCAGTATTTTTCAGTACCAGATGACTTAGCAGATGAAATGAAATCAAGACTAATAAGACCACTGAATTTAACAAGGATACTTATACCTGTGTTGATCGCCTTATCTGGAGTGGTAATGCTCACGGGATTAATACTAACAATTAGGTTCAAAATGATGAAGAATAAATGATAAGCAATACTCGCCCCCCATAAAGTTTTGAAACAAATTTTGTGAAATAAACCTATGAACAGTGTACCTATTCATTTCGAGAATAATAGATTTGATAATTTTAATAATTAAATGTGATTTTTTATTGTTCGCACTAGACATGAATTTGCATTAAAACTTAATAAGTAATGAATTTAATTATAGCCAATAACGACACCAAAAATGCCAAGCAATACACGGCAGATAATATTTGAATTGTAAATTATACACAATTAATTTTTATACGTGATTAATAAATAATTTTGGAATGTGAAAACAATATAAAAAATTATGTAATATTGAACGATTTTTATTTAACATTAGCCGTGTACTCATGTTACAAAGTCCTGTAGCTTTCTATATTTTCCAAAACTATGATATGATTAAAAATACGAGCGAATGCGAACGCAACGTTTTGCCAAAATGTTACAGCAATCGGTGAAGAATTTCGAAATTTATAAATGTTGAATAATCAACATTTATATAGGCTAGTTTAAATTGAGCCCCATTTTGCGGGGCTCGGACCGCGTGTTGCTAGGGCGGCGACGGCGTTCGGCCTGCTTGCTACCCAATATAGGGGGGCCGAGTGCCGGCCGCTGCGGAGCGGTTGACGGGTACGCGGGCGTGTGTGTGAACACGCAATAATAAGAGAGTCGGACAGATTAAATATTTCGAAGTTTAGAGAAGAACAGACATAAATACACGGATTTATTAAATACACGGATTTATTCGTATTTGATCGCGAAATTATTAAAGCGAGCTAGGCTTGCCAGTGTGGTCGCAACGTCTGGGAAACTAGATCTTATCGCGTTTAATAGATCGAGATATTTGGCACCGTATATCATCGCTTTGGACGCGACGAACTCGTGTACGTCGTGTACTAGGAGTAGCTGGGTAATCCAGTCGATATCAGCGAACGAAAATGAGCAGGAGCAGGATTTTGGTGGTATAGCCACGCTGAAACTATTACTGGTTTTAGCATGAATTGGTCGGCTCGCCCGGGGTAGTTCCACCCTCTCACAGAAAACCGACGTGAAGTAACAGTGCTTGCATTGTTGCGATCCGTTCTGTCAGTGAGAGCGCCGGAGGTCTACCTCTCCCCTCCCCTCTTCTCTCTCCTCTCCCTCCCCTAACACTTCCCCCCAAAGGATGGCAACACACTTGCGACCTCTGGTGTAGTGAGTGTCCATGGACGGTGGTGATCACACAACATCGGGTGACCCTCCTGTTCGTTTGCCACCAATGACATAAAAAAATGGTCTTTACGGGCTGAGCCTACGGAGAGTGGGGCTTGGGCTTGGGCCGGAAGGTAGAGGGGCCCGTGCAAGCATTTTCGACCCTATTCGCACAGAAAAGGTGGAGAAAGACGACAACAGGCGCTCCGGACGGAGTAAAGAAAATAAAAACACCGTACAGAAAATTAATGAAAATTCTTTGAAAATATACATCGATTTTTAAAGAATTTCTGTTTTTAGAAAATTCTACAATTTGAGTGTCAATTACAAATTACGTTTAAAAAACGATGAATAGCTATAAATAAAGTATAATATTCAGTACTAGATTCTGCTCGCGACTTCGTCCACGTAGAATAGTTACTTTGGGCTAACGCTAATACGCAGCAGAAGCTCGCAAAAGGAAATACCCCGATTTTGAAACGTTCTGCATTGTTGCTACGCTTCAATTGGTGATATGTGATATGAAAGTGATATTATAACCTTTCTCGATAAATAAGATATCTAATACTGAAAGAATTTTTAAATCGGACCAGTAGCTCCTTAGATTAGCGCATTAAACCATGTTTGGTTTAAAAGCAAAATAAGCTTTATAATATTAGTATAGATAACCCCTCTTTTCTCTCACTTACCTCGAACCGTCATTCAAATTACAATGACTTTTGATGGAATGGACCGATTTTAATGAAACGAAGACTAAGTTATTCTCGAAGATATACTTTATGATTTTCTTGGTGTAGTTTTATTGTGGACCCAGTAACTTCAGCAGTCGTACCTGTTTATACAAACAGGCAGACATCCATATCTAAAAATGATAGAAAAGTATTTTATTACTTACTCCTAGACAGTCGTCTGGAAATCGGGGTGGCCTAGTGGTTTAGTTTGGAATATTATTTCGATGTCCACAGGTTCGAACCCCGACATGTACCTACGAATTTTTCGGAATTCGCGTACATTTACTAATTTAAATTGGTAACACTATCGGCTGACGGTGAAGGAAAACATCGTGAGGAAACCTGAACCTGAGAAATGTTCTTGTATAATAGTACTACTATATATGAGAAAATAGAATTATGGATTTTCTCAGAGTTTCAAATCGCCAATACGTCGTGAGCCGGCGTGGTGATTACGTCCATACCTTCCTTCGAGAAAAGGCTTACGGCCCTGCAGTGGGTCTCTTACAGGCTGATCATGATGATGACTCCTAGACACCTATAACATTTTTTTTTCATGAAAATCGAATAAGTACAGACACTTCGATCTTGTTGATCGAAGTACAGACACGTTAGATTAACATTCTTACTATATGTATAGAAGATAATATTGTATGTGCGATGTGTCCATAGATTTTGCATATATTACGTTAGTTCTGCATTGCATTAGCAAGGGCGAGACCTAAACATAATAATACATCATAAGGCACGTGTAATAGTGCTGCGCTAGGCACTGATTATCGATATCGATGCAAATGGCATGTTTTCATATCATGTCGCCTAGCCCAAGAACAATCTAATTGCTAAATATTTGTTTGATATTTAGAGAAATATTCGAATTTATTAACTTTAGTCAATGTTAGTGTCTGGTGTTATTCAGTTTATTTTTTATTATTCCTATTGCGTATACGTAATAGGTATACCTCGTACCATTCTATACAAATTAGTAACATTCTAACATCTTTATTGTATCATCATTAATGACATTCCTTACGATGCTTGATAACAATTATTTTAAATCGTTATCAATGTAATGAGTGCATGCAATAGATTTTAACAAGCGAATATATATAAGTATTTAATGTGTAATATGCATATTTTATACTGTTGATGTTGCCTTTATTGAATAAATAGAAATGAAATTACAAACAAACGTGTTCTGAGTGTAGTTTTAATAATCCTATCAAGGTGTTGTTGTAACAAATCATTCGGTCAAAACTACATTATAGCACGAACATTAAATGAACACACTGAAGACTTTATCACATGAGTTAATTTTACTCCTTTTTCATTAATATACGTTTCTCTGTACCCTTATAACTTTTAGTTTGTTTTTCATTTTCTTATTGTATTGTATTGCGTATATCGTCAGGATTTTTTGCTGTAGATGTTTTGCGTATAGCTTTATATATTGCTTTGCGTTATAAATCTTTAAAGACCAAATATTTAATGGACTAAGTAGACCCTTGCTATAGTCCGGTAAATTTAGGCACGCAAGGGTACAATGATTAGCATAAAATTAAAAACTGGTATGAATTTTCGAAACATCATTATAAATGAATGATAAAAGTCCTCATACATCCCGTACTTTAAAAAAATTTTCTTCATGCACAAAAGTTTTAAAAATGGGGGCTTCACGTTTTTCTGCAAAACGGTAAATTTTATCATGAAATTAGGCCAGAGTAAAATTGAAAATCACATATTCATTATCTATTAAAAATGAATAAATACTTTTTTCCTAAGAGCCACCGTTGCTGAGATTAAAAATACTAAAAGTTGAAGAAAATTGTAATCTTCATAATATGCGCACGTTTCCAGGTCATCTGTGAGATAGTGTATCTTTAGCGCGTTTTTAACATGATTTCCCTGTTAAGGCTCCATTTAAAACTATTGAATTAGAAAAAATATTAGCAATTGAGAAAGCGGTTTTAATTTTAAAAAACTTTGGAAAATTATTCGTTATAATCGTCTAATACTTTTGCTTCCTCTTCTTTTAGTTAGGTGCCAATAAATTGCTTTAATGGCGACGCACGTTTCCTCGTTGGTAACATACGATTCCTCTTCTGTTGGTGATTCAACATAGGACCACGATTGGCCTCGACAACTAGGGGCCATTCAAGTATTATATTGGCACTACAGGGTGGCGGGAAGCTTTTGATTACATAAGTACAAAGATATTGGCGGAGCTGGATGTGTAAGTCTGATATATGAGGCACGCGGTCTTATCCACTGGACTACCATAGCCTCAGCGATTGTTTATAGCTGGTAGAGCTACGCTGAAGCTATTACTGGTTTCAACATGAATGGGTCGGCTCGCCCGGGGTACTACTCGCAGAAAACCGACGTGAAGTAACAATGCTTGCATTGTTGCGTTTCGTTCGGTCAGTGAGAGCTCCGGATAACCCACCTCCCCCTTTCCCCACTCCCCCTCCTTAAACACAGGGTCGCACTTGCGACTCTTCTGGTGTGGCAAGTGTCTATGGACGGTGATGATCACTTAACATCAAGTGACCCACCTGCTCGTTTGCCTCCTATGATATAAAAAAAGCGAATCACTATAAGTTAAGTCGTCTATAGACTATAAATTCCTTATTTCTAAACTTGTTAACTGCTGCCTATGAATCAATAAGGAAACCAGAATAAATTATTTTTTTTAGGAGAGCACAGAGGAATTAGCGCACGGAGAATTATTATAAGCATAACTAGGGAGGTTTATCCTATCAACATAGAAATTACAAATATGGTAGACAAAGATAATTACATATGTTTAACAAAAAGGAACTATGGCTCCCATTGACCAAGAGTACGGGGTAATAAGAACCAGTGTAAGGGGAAACGAGATCCACCGGTGCAATTGCAATCACAATTAAACTATAATATGTAACAAAATATCAGGTTTCCGAACACTCACATTACTATTTCTATTCAAAAACCCCTCAAACTAGTCTGCTCCTGTAAAATTATGAGGGATTTTCAATTGTTCAGCACACTCGATTCTATTTTCCTAAATGTCATGGAAACTGCAAAAAGATTCATCATTATCTGCGAGAATTTGTCTTGATGTAGACAAATATTAGTTTTGTTCTGAGACGTGGATATGTTTGTTCTGTTCTGCGGTATCTCTTTTGTAAAGAAAGTACTATATGGGAAGTTAAACTGTTTTACATGCTAAAGAAAAAAAATCCAACTTTTTTGCAGTCGTATTTAGTTAGCACTACACCCCTTCTTACAGTTGCAAAAAAATGTGTTTTTCTTTTTCCTTCTTCTTATCTGCAGACTCTCGGTCCGCACCATTTTTTTGCTATAGTTTTATTTAATATGTAAGTTAAAAATCGTATTTGTGAGCATCTATTGGGTAGTTTTTTTAATATATATATATATTTATTTATTTAGCTGTTTTAGACGTTATTGCCTTTATGGCGGTTTCATTCCGGTCCCCTATCGCCATCTTTAAGTTATAATCCACAATATGCCGCGCCGGAGCGTCCATGTCCCGATGGATGAACCTACTAACCGCGTCATCAGTCACGTCGGTATAGTAGACACAGGTGTGAGTGTGATTTCTTTTGACCTATTGACGTATAAAAACCCAAGACGCACAGTCTGGAATAAAAGTAGAGCTCAAATACCATCCGCAAAAACTCCCTAATATTATAATATGTATATTAGAGTGGATATAGTAATTCGATAAACTTGTGATTTTGTAAATTCAACCTTGTCTGAATGATTTAAAGTTGTTTTACAAGGACGCATGCGACGCGAGACTTTGAATTAGTATATATTTTCAATTGTGTGTTTTGAATTGATTGATCAATTGATTTTGAAACGTTGAGCGTGCATCTCGGGTTTTTATAAACACCAATGTTTTGACCTGACATTTTCATAACTATACTATTTTTTATGTATAATGTATGTTTCTATGACCGATTGCTCAATTATCAACTTTTAGAATCCATTTTAAAATATATCTCAGAATCGGTAGCTCTTAGGAAAAATGTATTAAGACATTTTTTATAGATAATTATGATTTACAATTTTTGTCGGGACTAATTTTATAATAAAACTTACAGTCGTACTAAAAAAACGCGAAAGACCCATTTTTGAGACTTTTTACTTTGAATAAAAAACGTTAGGTACGAGATCGATGGGGCTTTTCAGCATTAATTTATAATGGTGTTCCGAACATTCATACCAATTAATAACTTTACGCGAATTTTTGTAGCTTCACTACTATTTTTAGGGCTAATTTAACCGGACTATTAGTATTATGAAAAGTTTGTCGTTTAATATTATACTTTTCATAGCGAGTAGCGAATACAGTGCAACGTTAATATAACGAATTTTTCGAAATCCCCTAAGACTACCAGTAAGAGTTAATGCAAAATATACCTTTATATTACGAGTACACTTATCAAAACCTCTTTCTAGATAATGATTTTTTAATCATTGCGGAATATAAATAGAAGACATTATTTTTTCAACTTATAAACTTTACATAACGTATCTTATTAGTTACTCCCACTGAATTCCACAATAACTAATGTTTCTCGACAGGTTCAACCATGTTAAATTCTTTGTAAGATAGTCGTTGCCGTTTGTAATTGTTGTTAGTTTTAAAGTGGCAATTGCTAAGAAACGAAAAAGATGTTCCCTAGAGCGTTCGCTTTAACAGGGTAAGCAGGCGAGTGCTACGTTATGTTGAGATCAATAAACACGTTTTTTACAAACCTCATTGTAGGTAAGGAACTACTCAGTATAACGAATATTTTCTAATTGAAGTGAGACTTCTAATGCGACTTCCAACAAGGTTGCGTTAAACGTTTAACGTTAAGGGGGGAATACAAAGAGACAGAGCGAGAGTGATTGCGTGGCACTCGAACGCATGCGCGTAGTATACCTGTTACAGGCCAACGCGAGCGTTAGCAACGAGTAGCGTCCAATATTCCATGATACAGTTTTTACAAGAAATATTGAAAAAATAGAACTCAAATATTTCGTATCTTACTTTAGTTATCATAACTCCATTGTAAGTGTTATAGATTTGGATATTTCACCACTCGAAAATGATAATTAAAAGATGCGATCTATTGTGAATTGTAAACAATATGATTTCACTAAAAATCAATTTCTTTTTCTATTTTCATTTCCACATTATCAAGTTTCACTTCTTTCGCGCGGAGGGACTCCACGCACTATTTTTTCCTTTAAAATCCATTATGTCGAGGTTACACTGTACTCCTTAAAATCAGATTAGAATTATCGCAAGTTTATTTCGTAACACTTAAAAGCATTTTATGTGTTGTGTAAAGTGTAAAAAATAAAACGAACATTTTCAACATTGAGCTTTATTCAAGAAATACACTTGATTACGTTCATTTCAAAAACACAAAAAAGTGACGCACAAGTTATAAACGTTGTGGCCTTTGACAAAATAAGTCTTCTCCTTAGAAATAATGAATATAAAGATCACGTATTTTAGAGGCTGATAATGGGATTTATTTTAGTCTTTATTTTACTGGACTAGAAAAATAATAAACAATAATGCATGAGATTTTGTTGCTTACACTGACTACTCAAAATATCTAATATATAAAAATAGTTAACAAATTAACCAAGTCAACTAAATCAACCAGACCGCCTTATCAGCCCCTGCATACAAGCAACACAAATTCTCAAAGTTGTAGTCGCAGCCATTTCAAGATTCGACAATATAAAGAAAATAAATCTTGATTTTTTAGATAAATGTAAATACCGCATGATACACTAAATATACGTTGAAAATGTTTAATAACATATTAGGCATACCTAATAGACGAATGGGCATTTTAATATACTTAACATAATGAAAAATAATTGAATATGGAAGAAAATCTTAACTCCACATATATACTATTCTATTACACTAATTATACTTTTAGATATATCATTTTATTTTATATAGACACAAAAATCCAGACGTTATTTAAACTTCCAGTTTTACGACGACATCGATACATTACAATTACGATATTAGAAGAGATGTATCCCATGAAATGTCATGGAGATAATACACTAAGTAGCATAAAATACATTCAAAAGTCGTACTAATAAATTGGTAACACATAGGATCAGTAAAGTAATTCTTTCTAAGAGTAAGAGCCCAGTATCGAGCAGTGTTATACAAATGCATAAGACATTAGATTACTTTAAATATTATCATTGTCCTACGGAAAATGCCCCCTATTATAATGATTAAACATACACACATGAATTCACATTGAAGGAGAACTATGAAATCTTAACACTGATTTATGAATGATTACTTTACTCTTAATAGACATTATTTTGCAAAGAATGTCACACTAATTAAATAAATACCTGAAAGTGTATAAGGTTTATACTATAATAAACTAAAGTACCCTATAGGAGATATACAGTATTTACAGATGTTAATGCAATATATTTTTGAATTACAAGTATCTGGTCAAAAAGGTCCTAAAAAGTGACTTTTTCTAGAAGACTAAAGTACGTTATATTTATTTACAATATATATTTACAAGATTACTATAATAAAAAAAAGCTAAACTTACTCAACTAAATGAAGTTTGTCATCATTATTACGCTTGCGACCCTTGGCGTGAGCTAACATTGTAACTAATTTCTTATGACTATCTCCAACGATCCATCCATGTTGTTGCGGATGTTCTTGTTCATCATCTCCATCCGAAGACCAATAGTAGGAGCTAGGCCGGGGTCGTATCTTACTCGAAGTCCCCGATGAACTGGGTAGAGCTACTGGAGTAGATGACTTGTAAGAAGCCACATTACTCCCAGACGGTTGCTCATCTCTAGTATGGTAATCGTCAAGCCATTTTATTGCACTACGACTGACACTCATATTTTCTACGGTTCGACTAAGTTCATCGTCATCACTGCGTCTACCGTCACCACCAAACTGATTACGGTTGGTACTGGCCATTCTGCTTCCCTCGTGCTTTTTGAATGTTATAGTGCGATTAATTCCTCGCCGTCCACTAGATTGATGTCCCTCTTTCTTCTTTCCTCTTTTTTTGCGACAATCATCAGATTTCTTGGACGCCGCACTGTTTGGGCGTCGAGGAAGGCCGTCCGGCTCAGATTCTGAACTCCAAGTCTCAGCTAAGACTTTCTGTTTACCAACTGTACACTTTCTTCGTGCCCGTTGCCTTGCCACACCAGTATCATCATATGAAACTTGATCAAATAATTCAGCACTGTAATCATAGCTAGTACCAATACCTTCATCGGTCTTTTTCAATGGTGACTTACTTTTGTACTTTTCTTTCGAGTTAGAGTTTATTAATGAGTGGTCACTGTTCGGTGAACTTTCAGGGTACTTAGACAATGGTTCACTCATTAATTTTGCATTGCCCTGTTTATCCGATTCTGTGGTATCAAAATCTTTCTTTGGTGACAATTCGTTGTAATTCTTTAACTTTGTAATGTATTTCCTAGATTCAGTATTGTAATCAACGGGAGAAAACTCATCTAACTTTTTAGAAGTTGATGGAGTGTAATCAATGTATTCATTACACTTCTTTGATGAACTTTCGCAAGGATCAGGAGATTTTAAGACATAATCTTTGGGTGATTTCGTAGGAGATAATATATAATTCGGTGAAGACAGAGAGGTTTCTCCGAAGGCTGTCGTAGACACATATTTTGGACAATGCTCAGGTATCCCTGTTAATTTAGGATTCTCGGATGGACCAGGCTCATCTTCTAATAAACTGTCAAACAGTTGATCCATATTAGCTTTTGGTTTTGAAATTTCTTTATGCTTTATAAACTTTTTCTCAGTTCTAACGGCATTATTTTTAAATATTTTTCCCATTACAGCATTCTTCTCCACAGTATCTTTTCTTTTAAGAGGAGTCACAGTCTTCTTTAATTCGTTACTTATCTTAGTATTCGATACCTCACAAGACATACTGTTTTCAGTCTCGTCAGCACTACCCACATAATCATCTGATATGTAAACAAAGTCGTCGCCATCAGAAACAGTGTCACTTGAATTTTCGACGTTGTCTTTAAGAGCAGTTATTTTGGATGTTCCAGGTAGTGCTTTGTTATTAATGCTCTTAAATCGCTCCATCAAAGTGGAAGGTCTAAATTCAAACAATTCAGCATCTTCATTATCCATAAACTCATAGACATCAACTTTCTTGTGAGCTGCAGTAGTATCTTTTATATTATTATCGATTTCGTTCTTGTTACTAGATTCAAAATCTTTTTTATCTCTTTTCTTTCTAGAACCACTCTTCTTTTTCTTTTTCTTAGAATGCTCATGTAAATTGGTACATTTGTTCGGCTCAGATTGTGGAATCGACACTTTTACACTATCAAAACCTTTTAACGCTCCTTTAGTAGGTACTTGGGTGCTTTGATATTTCTTTTTCGACTTTTGTTTTACTTTTTTCTTATCCGTCTTCTTTCGTGTTTTTTGGCTGAAAAATAAAATATTCGTATTATTAAATAATTATAAACAAACAACCACATATAATGATACTAAAAAACCGTTTAAACATTATATCTATTTAAAGAATATAAATTTTAAAGTAATAACCTACTAGACACCCAAACCAGCATGAATTTATTGTAAGAAGATGACGTGATAAAAGACGAAAATACAGCAAATAATTGATTGATTAAACGATATACCACACTTTTAATTAAGATTTCTGTCTTAGCAATCATTGTCAGATTAATATTAATGCTATTCCTTATTTAAGGTGGTAGAACCACGCTGAAGTTATTACTGGTTTCAGCATGAATGGGTGAGCTCGCTCGGGGTAGCACCACCCTTTCATAGAAAACCGACGTGAAATAATAGAGTGTGCATTGTTGCGTTTCGTGCGGTCAGTGAGAGCGCCGGAGGGCCAACTCCCTTCCCCTTCCTCCTCTCCTTTCTCCCTTCCCTTCCTCCCTCCCCCAACACAGGCTGGCAACGCACTTTGCGCTCCCCTGGTGTTCGCAAATGTCTATGAACGGTGGTGATCACTTAACATCAGGTGACACACCTGTCCGTTTGACCCTATGACATAAAAAAAAATTACATTACAATAATAATAAAAAGACTCCTCAAATTTGCAACGATTTAAAATGTAATAAATATTTCTTTTTCACCTTGTATTTGGTTCCACCACATTTTGAATTTGTTTCGCTGCGGCTGCCTGTGAGCGGCATTTTCTCTTAATTTTATCGAATTTATCTTCATACATATCAATATCTTCGATTATATCAGGGTACATCATCCGTTTGACTTCCGTTTTTTTTACTTTATTCGCACTAGGTTCTTTCATGTTGTCACGCTTATCAGCCGTTTCACCAATATGGCTAGGATTAGGAAATGTTTCATTGACTGTATCGTTAGGGTCCATTCTAGCGTTATCGTCAGCATTACTGTAGCTAAGACAATTCACATTATGGGCATTATTTGCATTAGCAGCCTCTTTCAGACCGGAAATCAGATCATTTTCCAAATTTCGCACTTCTTCACTTTCTAATATATTTTTAGCAGTCATCGAATCTACTTCATCTTCAGAATCACTTTTATCCTCATCTATTTGCTTTTCTATTAGAGCCAATCCTGTCATTGTTGCTTGTGGGCATCTGTAATTACTATTAATTATATTATTTGGATCGCCATCATTTACACGTGATTCTTTTAAGAGTTCACAACAATCTATAAATAATGCTTCGTCACGACTTAGACCACGTTGGTTAAGTAGTTGTTCTCTCACTACTCTGTTAACTTCAAGTAAAATTTCGGTTAACGTTGGTAAAGTAATTTTCGATGCAGATTTGGAAGTCTTTTTCTTTTTGGCCAATTTATCAGTTATAATTTTTAATCGATCTATATGTTGCTTATAGACAATCAAATAATTTGGGTCTTCCAGGAAAGGGCTTATTTTAATATTTAATTTTTCAGCTAACCTTGCTATGTGTATTAGAGTCAATTGATGTCTTAAATAATTGTCGGTCCGTCTGAATTCTTTCTTGCATATCTTGCAAGAATATCGTAATAGCCGAATGTAAGATCTTTTTTTCCTGCCTCCACGTCTTGTTGTTTTTCGAGCGCCGGATGTGCCTTGGGCCTTAGAACATTCACCTACTCTTGTTTTTTTATTTTCATTCTGTAATGCTCTTTTAATTGCTCGTTCTCTATACCCTACATAGGCATCCTCACTTTCATTAGCAATTATATGGAACGTTTCTGATATTTTCTTGGCTGCTATTAAATTGGATTTTCTAGGTTTTCTTTCAGAGAAGA
Organism: Antheraea pernyi; assembly: GCA_015888305.1. Lineage (NCBI taxonomy): Eukaryota > Metazoa > Arthropoda > Insecta > Lepidoptera > Saturniidae > Antheraea > Antheraea pernyi. Next base: position 818,226 of record MU158733.1, on the reverse strand, counting down.
AACCAAAACTTTCCATAAATTGTTCGGATTTAAGGCGTTCTTCAGTTTCATCATGCGAACTAGACGTGTCAGCATTATTACAGTTGATAAGCGTGCGTTTCCTATTTTTAAAGTCTGGGGCAATTTGTTTTTCGCTTGATGTATCATCGGACAAATCCATGTCATAATCGTCCCTATCAGATAGATCATTATATGACTCTTTAGTCCGTTTTTCTCTATCTCTAATATACTTTGTTAGAGGAACATCGCTTTTTGAAGAATCATCAGAATCGCTTGTGTTATTTTTGATACGTTTTTCTCGCCTTAAACGATCACGGTGTTTAATGGATTTTTTAACTTTTCTTCTAATTATTGGTAAAGTTTCTCTTCTCTTAATTTCTTTACAACTGGACGTACTCGGTAACTCCAGTAACTTATATACTCGTGTACTTGATATTACCCTCTCCGATTTATGTCGTTTCCTTACTACCGGTTCTGCTTTCGCAATCATATCATCTAGTTCTATATCATACGGATCATATGTTAATTCATTTTCAGTGGTTTTAACAGTAGCAGATTTAGAACGTGTTCTTTTTAAAGCTACTGGTCTATTATAACAAGTTGTCCGAGGTTCAGCATTAAGTAGATTTTGATTTTTATGTTCAAATCTTGCCTCTTCGTTTGAATTATCGTGTTGGAAAAATGCCGACGTTACGGTCTCATTTCTGATCTTTGTTTTGATTCTCTTCGGCTTTGAATCTAAAGCTAAATTACTACCAGTCGTAGACAAAATAGCTTTTCCTTTCTCTGCTGACACTGACATTTTTTCAGAATTGTTTTCATTGCACAGTTCAGAAACAGGTGACTTAGTTATAGATTCAGTAATTGTAACGTTCGTTTCTTCAACAAATTTTGAACTAGAATCAGATTTAGTGATCGAGGACTCCATTTGCTGATCACAATTTCCTTCTTTAGAAACACTTCGAACTTCTGTCTGAGCAGTATTAATATTATCGGTCGCTACGGTATTAGTTGCATAATTGCGTCCTGTCTTGGAAACCTTAGTAAATTGGAGACAGTCATCTGTATCACTTATATCCGTATTTTCCATAATTTTTTTCTTTTTGTTTTTTCGTCTGGCCTGCGACGATTTTGTACGTTTTTTAGTTTTATTAACATCCATTTCCGAACCGCTGCTATCCACACTGCTTAAATTTTGAGGAATTAAGTCAGAAATATCATTGTCATGATTGTTTACACATGCTTTATGAACATTGTTATCTTTTTCTGGTGTAGAATGAGCTGGGATATCTGAGATATTTTCTCCATCTAAAAGTAATTTAGAAAATATAAGTTGTTTTTTAGTTAACGGTGTTTTTTGTTCTAATAAAACCTCAGCGTGTGTAGCGTTTCCATCATCATAAGTAATAGTAGTATTTCTATTTACAAACATTGATTTACCACGTCTACTGCGACGCAAAGGAATTGGAGATTTTTCTTCAATATCAGAAGAGACATTATTAGACTGTATTGCAAAACTTGTTTTTTCTCTGTTAATACTCATTGATTCTTTAGCACACGCTTCCTTTTTGCTATTTTCGGATTTATCATCCAATGTTATACATTCTCCTACAACCTGTTTCGAATAGACTGTTGTGATTGGTTCAATAGGAACATTACTTATTTCAATTTGTCCCTCTGTTATCATTTTGGAAGTAATTTCCAAATTTTCTTCAACGTTACGTATATTATCGTTTCCGTATTGAAAGATTGATTTTCCGTTTTGAGAACGAGCGTCTTTCCCATTATTTGTCTTATTACTTACATCTTGAATAAAATGAACGTAGTCTGTATTGGCTTTGTGACTAGTATTCGCGTCTACCGCATCACATGTCTGCGTTTGGTTTGTACTTATTTCTACAACCTGTTCATCAGCATGTTTCACGTTGCAAGTATCTTTATTAGTGACAACAAACATATTGTCGCTTTCATTATATGGTTCTTTACTAATACATTCATACTGGACCCCCATATCAACTTTTTCAATTTGATGTACTGTCGATTCTATGTCATTGATTGGTTTACTTGCAGTTTGTTGTACATTCTTTTGTTCATCGTCCAAAGGTTTTAACAAATTTTCATTTGAATTAATTGTATTTATATCAACGCTTTGTTCTCTTTCTAATATTTGAGATTCGTTATGATCTATTTCATTTGACCTACATGGAGTTCTTACATGTGTTGAGTTCGGCATATTTTGTTCTTTTGCTTGAGATGTTATGTCGTTACTGGTTGAAGGAGCAGCAACTACTTTTTTAGTTTGTTTAGTATCATCGTAAACATCATGATATTTTGATTCTTTTTCGATTTTGTTGCTATTCTGTTTTTCACGCTTTTGTTTAACAATAACAGCCAATAAAATATCATCTTCAGAGTCATCCTCGTCTGATATGTCTTTTTTATTATCAATTGAAGAATTTGACCAGGTATTATGTTTATTTTCATTAATTATGTCTTTCTTGGTTGTGGACATTATAATCGAAACATCATGGTCCACATTTTCCGTTTTATCGATGATATTATTATTTTTCTTTTTTTTAGAGTTTACTCCATTGATTTCAATTTGTGATGCATTACCATCAATATGTTCTGTTACAGTATCAAGACTCATGTGAGCTTTGTTAATGTCATTTGGAATAGTTGCAGTAGAGTTTAAACTAGAATTAATGACATGTTCATTGTTAACATCCTGATCGACATCTATTTTAATTGTTATGTACTCAGAAGCTTTCTTGTTTGATTCATCATTTACTTGTTTATTATTAGATTCGTAATCTACCTGAGAAACAACTGTAGAATGATTTTCACCGGTAACTTTTATATTAACTCCTGCAGTTTTAATAGTTAAAGGTTTGTTGTCTACCTTATTAACCTCAACACCCGTGTTTTGTTTCGAAACATCTATTTGTTTTTTTAATAAGACTTGGTTGTCATTGGACACGACTTTCAGTCTTTCAGAAGGTGTCTTTATGCGTACTGCTCTTAAACTAGCGGTTTGATCATTAATTTTATGTTTAATTCCTTTAGAAAGTACACTGGCTTTGACTTCTGATGCTGTAACCGCTACGGTTCGATTCGAGTCATCAATTTCCTTGACTGTGTTGATAGGTACATCAATGTTATCATCCTGAGTAAGATCGATTACTTTAATATCAGAGCAATCATTTTCTTTTGTAGTAGTGTCGTAAAGATGAATCTGTTCACTATGTACTATTTCGAGAGAGTCATTTTTAATAGCTTCAGAAGTTAACGACAGCATAGGTGAAGGAGGTAAGGGTATAAGTCTTACATCTATACTCTTTGGGCTATGTAAATTGCCTTGACAATAATCATCTTCCATTTTCATATTATTAAAGTTTTTAGATCCTGAAGTTGAATCGGCTGTTTGTACTTGCAAGTATGGAGATTTCTTGCTGGTTACAACGTTTGATAATGACAATTCATGAGGATTCGCAGAACTGCTCCTATCTTGTAAACACAAACCTGATGTAGAAGTTGTAACGTAATGTGGCAATATATTTAGTAACTGCTTACGATGATCGATAGGCATGGTTCCTAAGATTTCTACTATTTCTTTAGGTAACTTTGCTATTTTACTAACAGCATCTGGATCCAAGTCAACGGCTATTGTGGAGTAAGCATCTTTGATCCCTTCAAATTCACTTCCGTCTTCCACTGACAAATTATATTGATCAACAGCCGTGCTATTATCATGGGAAGGTGATATTGATGAATGACAAGGACTATCGTTGCCGATAATATGTTCTATTTCGTTTACCGAATGAGAGATTTTTCCAAAATTCCTAGGCGTATCCACTGATGTTCCTGCTAAAGTATATACAGATGTAGAATTTGCAATAGTTGTTCCAGAAACACTTAATAGGGTGTTAGTTAAAGTAGTTTCATTTGTAGATTCAAGTTTTGTGGTGGATATACAAGCATTTGCTAAAGTATAAACCGGTTTTGTAGTGTCATATTTACTAATGCGATTTGATTGAATAGAGTTCGACAATGTGGTGGAATATAGTGGAATACAACTGTTTGTGACATTAACAAGTGTTTGCGTATAACCACAAGACGTTCTTTCTTGCGACGAGTTAGTAAGATCTGTTGGGGTACGTATTTGTGGCATTACAATATCTGAACAATTTAAATTTGGTTCGTACAAGTGAACTGAATCATGTTGCCCGCCGGTACAATCTGGTTTTAAGGACTGCCATTTGGTATCTGATTTTTCTGATATATCAACAATTACTTTCTTCGATTCTTCAGTTGTTACTGCATTGTCTTTTATCTTGTATTGTTTTATGAAGGTGCCATAAGTAGTTTCCACAGTTAATTCTTGAGACTGATCTGCGATAGGTGAAGATGAAGAATTTATATTAGTATCTTGAGTTGATTCCATAACTTTATTGGATACAACATCTAATATAGTTTGTTTTTCGATATTGTTTTTTGTAGATAAATCAGCCGGTAAATCATTGTCATTCGTTAAATCTAAAGATTCTCTTAATTCAGTGTCATTATTATCCGATATACTTGGGAAATGAGAAAGATCTGTAATGTCCTTGTTACTTGTACCTGATAAATCAGTAGGTATATCCTTATCAATATCATTCAAATCAGAGGAATAAAGCAAGCCTTTTTCATCTATCTTTGCCGCTTTAGACGCAGATAAATCTTGCACTTCATAATTGCGACTTTGCAAGATTTCTTGAGGTGGAATATTTTCATTTACTTTAATTGATAAATCTTCAGGAAAATTATCAATTTCTTCTCTCGATATTGATAAGTCCGTTAAGATATCTTGTTGATCAAGGGTGGAGTTTAAATATACGTTAACATTTGTTGGTTTTGGTATCGGCTGTTCTACTGGCTTGACACTTAAATCAACCACAATGTCTGTCAAATTATCCTCCCTGGTAACTATTGAGCAATCTGACCTTCTGTTTGACAAATCTAACGTTTCATAAGAATCATAATTTGTGTTGTAGTATATGTTATCACCTTGTAAAGTTTTCTCTAACCGATTTCCTGATACGGCTTTACCAGACAAATCTAAGGGTGCCGATAAAATAGAATCAACAGTTGCACTCGAATGTGCCGGCGGTATGCTAGACGACATATCACTATAATTCGTTTCCGGATAATTATCGTTAGATGTTATTACCACATTACACTGTGAATTATCCTTAGGTGGCTTCAAAATCTTACATTCAGTAATTATAATTTGTGTTTGATTTGTTTGGTGATTTTGATAAGATGAGTTACTTTTTATGACTTGTCCTTTAGACCATTTATCCTGATATTCAACGTTGAAGGTTTTGTCAGATTCCGATGGAACTATTGCTGAATCTTTCTTTGTTCCTTTATGTTGAATTTTCATATCAAGACTCACTCTCCGTTTTTGGTTTACATGCGCATTCATCTTTTGCTGATTTAATATGACATCTGGTTCAGTATTTTGATATGGACCGTTACAGTGTAATTTACTTGATTTCGTATTATGTATGTTCTCGGATCGTTGTGGTATAATTTCAATCTGAGGCGGTAGACGCATAAGTTCATGTTGTATTGTAATTTCAGCTGGAGTAACCAATTTAATACGCGAGGATTTACGTTTAGTGAGACATTCGTCTGGTTTTTCTTTTGGTATTGACCTATCAGAGCTTTGTGAATACTTTTTTTGCTTTACTTTAGATCTTTCTGCTCGTGTTGGCGTAATAGTTGTCTGAGCCGTCGGATATGAATATGAAATCAAGTTTTGCATATTGCTACGATTCGACAATAAAGGGCCTTGTGTTAGAATGGGTCTGTAAAATATTTCAGCCGGTGTCATATTAATACCAGATTCTAATATAGTTCTCGGTGTGTAATGAACAGGTTCTATTGGTTCATCACTACCGCACTGAACCGACACTTGATCAATGGTAGGACGTGATGGTGGATCAACCAGTTTATTTCTTAGCATTGCGATACAGTCATTTAAGCCTTTACGAGGTTTATTAAGTTTACTCTTTTGAAGACTGTATGGATCTAAAGTTCCCTTTGGGTAGTGTAAAGGAGGCTTATCAAGCTTCGTTACCACTGCTTCGTTTTCAAATAGTTCTCGTTGTTCCGTAGGCGCATGTTCAGTTACATTATTACATTCTTGCTGTACTAAAAACAAGTGGTGAAATTGTACTGATTTATCATGAGTTTCAGAATTTGCAGTCAAACGCGCTATGGAATGTTTGAGAGGAGTGTTCTGAACAGGATTTTTATCGTCATTTTCTCTACCATCATTTGGACGTCCATTATTGTTATTTGGTCTGTCATCGTTGGGATTATGTCCACCTCGACCTGGATTCCCTTCACCTCCACCAGAATCAGATTCACCATCTTTTGGAAAAGAGCCACTCCCACCTAAATTAGACCCTTCACTATCACCTGATCGTTGTCTCATTCTGTAAGGACCTCCGTTTATATCAATTTTATGAGGTAAATCAGATGCTTCTTGCTCTTTTGATCCATCCGGTGGCTTACCTTCAGGTAACGGTAAACCATCAGATGGATCGTCAGTACCATTTTCGGTAGGGTCCTTTTCATCGTCAACTTGGTCAGTTTTCTTTACATTTCTTTTAGATCTTTTGAATACATTAGATCTTTTAAAGGATTCGTTTTGGTTACCAGACTTACTAATCATATGTTTCATTTTAGAACGCATGGGTTTATTGCATTCTTTGTTTGTCATTTTCTTTTGGTTTGGTTCGCCAATATTTCTAGAATGACTAACTTCTTTAGTGCGTATTTTATGGTTCTTGGGATCGTCAGATGGACGACGTTTTAGTAATAATGTATTTCTTTGCAAATCGAATTTTCGCCGTGGTCGTAACATAGAGTTCACTGGATTTATCATAACGCGATGACGTTTAGCTGGTAAATCAGCAAGCATTTTTCTTATAGTCTCAGCTGAAAATATTAAAATACAATTAAAATCAACAAATCAATTAACTTTCCAGGTATTTTAAAGCAATTTACTTCATAATTGATAAAGATGAACACGTAGAAGTTTGAAAACTTGGTCAAGGTTAGATTTAGTTTGATTTAGAACAGGGTGGTGATATATATTGCTACATTTTTAAGAACAATACTCGTCGGAAGACACAAAAGCCCTGCTCACATTTAACTTGTTTTTCGAAAAAAGGGTGAGAGAAGGTCAGTTTAAGAAATTCATGATTAAGTAATTAATTACATAAATTTTGGAAATTGTTTACTTAATAACTTTTTTTTTTAAGATTAAAATTTTCTTAATTATTTATTTTTCGCATAAAATATTAATTAAATTACAGGCTACTATAATTTTTGCTTGGTTTAGTTGGATACGTAACGTAATGTTTAAAATAAACAGACATCTCAGCTCTTTGTCACAGAATAGCAATATATTAAAAAGGCACCTACTGACTTTGAGATAGTAAAATAGGCACGAGAATTATATGACCAAATCAAATATTATACAAAAAAATAAACGTAGGAAAACTCTTACCATCCCCAACCTCAGTCTTGATTCTTGGTCGAGCTCTTGATCTCATATAACTTTTTTGGCTTTGACGATTACGCATATCTTTTCTGATTTTTTTGCGTATTGTATTATCAGGTAACCTAGGTCGTCGCCTGCGGACACCGAATGGCCGATAACGGCATTTTCTACGTACGGTTGGCGTATCACCCGCACAGTCCAACATATGCTGATGTAAATCTTCTAAACTTGCTGGCACCTTACATTTCGTACATTCTCTAAACCCTCTGAGAGGGCGAGTTCTGCTAGGTGATTGGCTAGGTGGTACATATAAGTGCTTTAAAATATCTGCATTTAGTAGTGATTCACCCACGATTTCATAATGCTGTACCTGAGCATTTGGATGTTGATTTGAAATGTGAGACGTAAGGGCTCTAGCGTCGCGTGTTTGAGCACCACAAGCACAGCAGACGTAACATCTCGGTCGGACCCATTCCCCACTTAAAATTGCAGGTTGTATTTGGTATTGTGGTGTCGACGGAGTTAGTCCCAAAGAAATGGGAAATTCAAGTGATACTTCGCTCGGGGTTGGTTTGTCAATATATTTTACTACCTGTGATGAAGTTGCCGGTAATTCTCGACTTTCAAGTATCTCTTTCAATTCTTTATCAATCAGATTGCGTTTTTCTACTTTCTTTTCAACTGGTGAATGGCAGAACTTATCTTCGAATTTACGTCTCATGCATAGTTGCGTCCATATATCCAAACTCGATACTAGAGTAATTATACAGTTGTTTCTATGAGAATCAAGTTTCACCTGATCAGGATTAATTACAATTTTGTCGTTTTCCAAACTATCCCATTTACATTTGTGCTTTGGAGATATTGTACGCGGCAAATAAGCATCGAATACATTACGAGAATATTGCTCGCAATTCAATAATATAGGAAATCCTTCAACAGTGTTAATAACAACACTATTTTTGGCTTTTCTGGTTTTTATGACATTGTCAGCGTCCGGGTTAAAGTTGAATGAGCCGTCTAAGAATTTAGCTAAGTTTTCTTGAACATTACTAGCAACTTGTGCATAAAAGCTGGTATCAAAACATTTTTCAAATTTTTGAGTGGAATCTTCAATAGTTTTCAACCAGTCTCTTCTAGTACCTTCTCCAGTCCTTGGAGTTCTATGGATCACGCCCAGTCGAGAAAGTATTTGGTCTGCATCAGTGTTGTGAAATGTAAAATTAGGAGGTAGTCGTTTGTTCCATTGTATATCATCAAGTACAATGACTGCATTTTTTTCAAGTAGAGAACTGTTGCCAATATTTTTGTTAGGAGGTAATATTAAATTCGTAGTTATGTTGTCTTCTATGTCAGCTGCGTCATGCACCTGGGCCGGTTTTAATTCGCAAGATATAACAATTCCATTATAACCTGATTCAGATGAGTATTCCTTACAGTTGGATCGAAAATCAGGTTTACAGTTGAGGTCAAATTTTTTAGAAATTTTGTTGGAGTTAGAAGTTTTTTGTCGCAATTTACTGCGGTAGGAAGGTTTTTGTTTCTCACAAACATTTATTTTATGTTCGGCGAGTTCAGAAGTTGAAGAGAAGCGAGTATGACAGTCTAAACAAGCGAAGTATTGGTTAGGATGACTGTCGACCATATGTCGAATAATATCATTAGGTTCTGACTCTGCGTGGTTGCAGAACAAGCACCCAATGAAAGAGTCTTGCTTGGAAGTTGACAAGTGAATTCGGCGCGAATGTTTAGATACTGTTTGCTTAGAAACGAATTTCTTATCGCAATAGGGACATAAGAAATTAAAAGCTGGAGTAGAATCAGACTTGTCATAGAGATCATCTGGTTTGTTTTGAGACGTTTTTGACTTCGTAATATTTTTTTTCGTCTTTTCATGGAAATATCTGACATCACATTTCCGTGCGTCCTTTATTTGTAGATTATGTGGGGTCGATTTTCTAGGTCTTAGTCTTCCATTTAGACCACACGACGGTTCATCTTCTCCTGCATTCATTTTATTTGATTCCTCTGTCCTAAAATTTAAAAACAAAACATAATAAAATAATAAAAAAATCATTACATATTTAACAAATATCAATAAAAAATATACAATTTTTAATTTTTTTAAATCATGTTTTTTATTACAATATAAAAGAGATAAGTGATAAAAGAAAAAACGTTTTATTGCTTGAAATATTTATTTATTATATAATACATTCAAATATTGTAGTTACACATGTACTCCATTAAAAAGACATAAAATAAAAATGTGTGATTATTTAGCCATTATTATATTTAAAAACAAATTTTTACTAGAGTTTACTAATAAAATACCTACATTTAAACAAAACCCAAATGTTTGTTTTTAAGTGTGTCCCATGATTATACAATAACCGTCTATAATCACAAACGGATTTTGGTATATTAGCTCATCTTTACTATTGCAATATTTTTACAATATTTGTTTTTTTTATAGCTTTCAAAATTTAGAAACGTGGCTACATTTTTATTAATGAACAGCAAAAAGTGTTAAAGGAGACACTAGAATGTGTTTGGTGACTTATATGATATATTTTTAATATTCAAGGGTGAATCAAAATATTATTTTATTACCGAATATCAGTTACAAAAAATGCAAAGCTATTTTTTTATATTTGTTACTCGTAAAAGTAATCTAATGAATACAGATTATATAATCTTTATATTCATCCAAAAACTGTCTTCCGTGGTGGTATTTTAAGCTTTCAGCGTCTATAGTAAAAATTACGTATCGATTAGTCTCATGAATATCGTTACGTAGTTTAATCGATTTATGACACACACTGTGGCCATACACATACACACTTTGTACAGCTAAACACGTCAGACATGGACGTGCTGTGTATTATACCCTATACAAGAGGGTATACCCTCACTACGCAATAGTTAGCATGTAGTAACTTTCAGTTGAAAGCATATTTTCCCTAAAGTGTTAGTATAAGTTTCCTAAAGTATTGCAATTCCTTAAGTCTTCCTAATAATTCAAGGCATTTTAATTTTTAAAAAAAAAAAACAAAAGTCCATGACGGTTCGAAAAGGTATATTATTATTTTAAGATTTATTACATACTAGCTGACCCGTGCAGCTTCGTCTGCACCAAATCGGTTATTACAGGTTTCAATTGTTATGTTACGCAAATAATCTTAAAAAACTTAAAACCCGATTGCAGCGTCATATAACACTTCCAATTGTGAATCCAAACTATCCAGGGACTCACTCAAACATATGCCCTATTGGTATTTGAGATATCTTTTATAATAAGCCTGTTCGCAGCATTACCTAAAGAAATATTGTGAGATTTTATATATTTATTTAAAGATTGTAATAACTATTGAAAATAATAATAATAGGCATTATAAAGGAAGTTCACTGATAACTCTGCTTGAGAATTTCGATAGATGGAAACCATTATTCACCGTTCCGTTGAATATAGTTCTTCCCGTGTACTAGATAACTACAACAATCACTTGAATAACCAAATCCGGAAAACAATATGTAACGGATTGTGTAAAATCTGGCGTGTACGAGATGGGTGACTGAGAGTTTCCAGTCAAAACCCTTGTAGTTTTAAGACGGTTCGCTGTACGGTGTCTGGACGAGAATTATCGTGAAGAGCGAGTGGGAAGTGGGTGGGAACTTGGTTGTTCGACAACAAACTTGTCGATCATCGTTTGTAACTCCTTATAGTACAATTTGTGCAGTAATTGTTATGCAAGGTTTTAGGAAGCTGTAACGAACAATGTCGACCCAGGTCCACCATACACTCTCTAGCGGTTATTTTGATTCAATTAGCCTTTAAGACGTTGTTTAGCCGTCTGCCCAGTGTCTAACCAGTGTAACGGACGTTTTCGATTATCGTACAGGATCCATGCTTCATTGCAAGTGATACCTGACTTTCCTCATTCGTGTATACCTATTCAACAAGTTAAAGCAAGCTTCGACGCAATTCAAGTGATATTTATTTTGCCAATTAGAATTAAACGGGTCATTATCGTTCTATCACTTATAATGAACTAGCGAACCTGGCAGACTTTGTCCTGCCCTACTTATAAAATATCCTTGACAAATTATATACTAAAACCTCCCTCAAGAATCACTTTATCCACGGGTGAAAACCGCATAAAAATCCGTTCAGTGGTTTTTGAATTTATCGCGAACAGACAGACAGACGCGGTAGGGGACTTTGTTTTATACTATGTAATGAAGTTGCTGCTAAATTGAATTAAAATTTAAATCGACTTGGTTTGATATGAATCCGCTAACACTAGGCCTTTCAATTGATTAAAAAATTTTGTTCTTCGGTACTTGCTCCATATATATCGTCGATAATTATAGTGCTCGCCATCTATGCTGCGTTGGTGCCATGACGAAACTCTTATTCAAAAATAACGCAGAATTTAGATTCTTTCTTATTTACTAAATCAGCTATATAAAAGAAAATCGAACGAACAGGAAACCAAATGATTTTTTTTTAAGAATTCTCATAGCTACATTACAAATATCGTTTGAATTTGGGATTCTAAACAGAATGAATAATATCGATCTTCACACTTACTACTAGATTAAAAATCTTCAAGTTCATAGAAAAATAATCTAATAGCATAAAATATCAGGTATAGTTCAATGATATACGGAAGATTATTTATGATTATTTTGAAAATTTATAGACTAGATTAACTATGACTCATACAATTAGTAAAACTTAAAGTTATAATTGAGTATCATTAAATATTAATTAAACATCATCTTCGACTGATTCTGCTTCCTTCCCGTCGTCTAAATCTCTGGTAACAAGGAATTATAAAATATAAATACAAGACTTACCTGTATAAAAATTAGAAATGATAAATATATTGATGGTCACACTGTAGTATACAAACATATCTGAAGAGCACGTTATAGACCTAGAATGGATCAGGAATAAGGATAGGAACTATTAAACTATCATACTATTGTTATAATTACTACACTTACCTTTTTATCAGGGGCTGATGAACCGGTGATAAGTCATTGAAACAATCGTCTGACGTGAACGGATCCGGGTCAATGATGAGGGGATCCAAATCTACATCATGGTTACTTTGTTCAGTAGTTAATGTATAATCGGGTGGGTATCTGTTTGAAATAAAAAAAATATACCATTAATATTTAAAAAAAACGTATTTATCCATATATATATGAGGTATGGTTTTATGTCAACTCTCAATTGTACCTACTTATTGCGTTATAAGTAAAACCACCGACGAATAATTGTTACAAGAGCCTACAATTCGATTTTTGTATCGGATGTAGTTTGTACTGATTTTTTACTGAATTAATACATCCCAATCGCAACATCATGCATCTACATAATGCATGAATAATTAGAAATATATACTCTTTAAAAAGAGTTGCGTTCAATGTCATAGTCGAAATATTTAAAATAAAACTATTAAACAAGTTATAAACAGTTTATGTAGAAAATTAAATATCAAATTGTAGGCAGATTATGGCTCGATTATTTTTCGTTGGGAACGGTACGGAATCGCTAGTTGGCGGGCGACAGGTGGTGGGTTGTGGGTGGCTTATGACGGGTGTTGGGGTGGTGTGGGTAGCTTGACCGCCCACGTTATTCCCGATCCACCATCTCTCATCCCATAACTTTCTATCCCACCCCACCATTCGACCTATTTCTCCGACATTAAGAGGTAATAAGTTAGCGGAAAACGATTATCTCTGTGACAAATTTGTAAAAGAAAAAAACGTAATCGAGTCAAATGATGTTTAGATTTTGCGGAAAGTGTGTCTGACCCATAAGGTTTCTAATACGTTGTTTTATGGCGAATTAAGCGAAGACATAGGCGAAGACATAGCCCGCAAAACTTTTAATGAGAAAGTTACTTCTTGTTCTGATTCAACAAGAAAAACTTTACAATTAAACTTGCTTTTACAGTGCTATGAAATTATAATTCGAAACAGCCCCGTAAATATATAACGCCCAGCACTTTATTAATGTAGAAAATAACTAGGGGTTCACTTATCGCATTAATTTAGAAATACCATTTTGCTGGTATACTTTGTAATATAGAAAAAATGATACTAATAACTAAAAGAGCATTCGCCGGCGAATACTTAAAACACATGGAAAAAAATTAACCAAACAATTTATATTAGGACTTGTATCGTTTAAGAAAAATCATAATAAGTTAAATAAATTTCAGAAATAAAGCAACTACATGTAATATTTCAAAATAATATAAGCAGAACGTAGAAACGAACATACACTAATAGCGCAACAGGTCGAAGGCATTCGCTTAGTGCGCAATTTTTGTTTATAAAGCCTTTGGAAAATCGCAAGTATAATATTAACGTGAAATAAACCTTTTGAATGTCTCTGGGTCACGAATAAATTCCAGATAGCACATCTTGAAAGTTTTTTTATTTCACTTCACCATAATTTAAACAATGAATTAATAAGAAAAAACAAACACTGTAAAATATATTTTTTTACGAAATCGGCATCGTATTATTGACGACACTGATATAGCACATTAAATTATAAAATAAAACAAATAAATTGTCAACCTTAAAATAAAAATAACAGAAACTATGAAGTTCAAATAAAGCGAGCTAAAGATGGCTCGGGACGCAAGCCTGCATCCAAACTACACGACAGTTCCCGATGCTGCCAGCACGTCAATAGCGCGACTAACTCGACCGCCCTGAAGCAGGTGAGATAGAAAATGTTCGTCTCAATCACCACAGAGATCTATAAATGTGTGCGCTATGTACCTATATAGAATGCACTTACATATGCAGTAGAGGGGCGGCGCAAAGCGCCCGCCCCCGGGTGTACGCAGGCCCACACGTGGCGCCTTCTGCTCGCTGTGGCCAATACGCAAATTACCACTACGAACTAACTTCACAGCAGATGTGTGTAGTCACTGCCTCGATGCAACCCGTGGCTCATAGCAACAGATAGCACCTGAAATACCATTTCGCCTTGAAACACCCCGCCCTATGGGGCCGTGGGTAAAGGTTCCCACGCAGAACTACTTAAATGTTATAGAATCTATTAAATAAATTCTGAGATTTGTTTGCAATTAATTATTTCACATCAGATTTAATAATACACTTATTGTGATATAACGGTCGCATCTATATCTACCAGTAACATTATTAACGATTTTTTCAAATATTCGTAAGTTATTACACCACGGGGTTCTATTTATTTCGGCGATTGAAAAGTTATTTTAAAACTAAAGAGACTCAAGTAAATAAAGTCAATTTAAAAACATTTATTTATTCAATCATATACGTCAGAGTAATTGGGCTATGCTGGGACATTAGGATATTAAATCTTGTGGTGTTAAAAAAGCAGCAATAAGAGAGTTTGATTTTTGTAACTTTGAGCTTGCATTTTTAAAATACACTTTCCATATAATCTCTAGAGAGTGAAGTGTTCAACGTAGTTTTTGTATTGATATATCAGCACGGATACACAGAAGTATGACTCTTGCACAAGGATTTGACACGTAAATTAATTATTTATCATGAAATTGCCATTTTTTGGGTGCATTTAATTCGAAACCTTTTTAAACCAAGTATTCAATACGTATTTAACTTTTTTGTAATAACACCGATATTGTTTTACAAGTCGAGAGTTACATAATAAATTCACGTCATTACTTACACCTTATTTCAGATAAAATATGGAAATATATCCTGATTAATCTATAAATTGAAAAATAATCTCGTAAATGTAATTATGGTTCTAGAGTCATAAGCACTAACAGAGACATATGGAATTGGTGAAGAGAGAATTAGAAGATTTAGAAGATAATATTATAAATAGAGAATTAGAAATGCGTGGGCAGAATTAGAAAATTCGAAACTTAACTACAACGTGATGATTTAGATTGCAGATAGCTGTACATATGTTAAAAAGTTGTGATTGGTGATGTATGGACGAGCGAAGAGTTCAATCCTTAAGTTTTCTAAATCACTCTTTGTTATGAGAACTTTTTTCAGAGTTAGCGTACATAATTTTCATTTAAGATATCAGTCATGTTGGCCAAATAGTTAATACCGATGGAATTTGCATATATACTATGATACACGTTACCTTTGATACATGTATACCAATGAATTTTATGAAACTTGTGTATACATAACTAATTTTACGTTAATTAGACACTCACTGACAACGAATGAAAACATAGTTAAAGGTCCAAACATTCGAGATGCTTCCCCGTGTCATGTTGTGGAAAAACTTTCAAGTGTAAGTTGTGATCAAAAATTCGCAATGGTCGGGTGATTTTAATCCCTTTTTTTTTTTTAATTGTAGCACATCAGCACAGTTACTGCGCTGTGCCTGATAGTGAGCACAGCACACAATCCAAAAACAATGGCAACTACCGAGAGATGCGTTATCCCTCGCCGGTCGCCGCTGTCATGCCGGCCTGCGTAAATGTCTCTTCACGTTACGCTTGTTTAACACTTCATCGGCAGTTCATTAAAATCAGTTGAGAATAAATGTATATCAATTTTCAATTACATATTAAGATCGCCAAAGAAATCACTGATTACTTTTATAGCCCTATATACTTATAGGATGTGCCAAAAAACGTCGATATTTTTTTTCTCGTTCTCACCCCAAAATATCATAGGAGATATCCAAACAAAAATTCTGTCCAAAGAACCGGCTCTTAATTTCAATCTAAAGAGGTCCTCTATCGAACTTTAAATGAAAATTATATAGGAAAAAATGTTTCGATCATTATTTTCACCTGCAAATTTGAAGTTTATTTTGTAAAAATGAACGGATAGTTCTCAATAAGCGATACATTTTCAATAAAACATAAGTCAAATTTCTATCTATACGAATATTATAAAGAGGTAAAGTTTGTGACATTGTGACGTTGTAGGGGGTAATCTCAGGAAGTACTAAACCGATTTTAAAAATTATTTTACCAATTGAAAGTCAAGTTATTTGTGAATGTCATAGGCTATATCATCACGCTAAGACTAATAGGAGCGGAACAACAATGAAAAATGATTTAAAATCGGGATTTTGTTCTTTTCAGAGCTTCCGTTTCGTGTTAGCCCATAATAACTATTTCACGAGTACGTAGTCATGGGCAGAAGCTATTAATTAATGATATTATTATAATTATAATATTAAAAAGAAGTAAATTGAAGGTTGTGAGGTTGTAGGGGGTAATATATGGGGAGTCGGAGAAAAAATGGTCGAACGAAAGCGTTTCTTACGAACGCTGCATTAACGATGAAAGATATATGATCGAGTTCTAGAAAAAAGTTATAGCTTGATAATGCCTATTACCGCCCAACGAAGTGGGCACGGGCCGGCTAGTTTATAATATCATTTATAACAACAAAGTATAATAAGTAATGTGTATTTTTTAATATATCAATTTGTTTTGAACGTGTGTATGTCACTGAACTCCTCCTAAACGGCTGGACGGTTATTTACGAATACGAGTTCCACCGTAGCATCAATGCTGTGGAAACAGCTCGAAAGATTAATTATGTGTATAGGTTATAGGTAAGGTATTAATTGGCGTCTGATGGACCAGTGTTGGTGTCATACACTACGGCTTCCGAAGATCTAGCCAGAAGATTACGGCAGAACTCTATAGTGAACAATTGCAAACCATGATGGAAAAGCAAGCTATTAAACAACCAAGACTAGTTAATCTCTCGGGCCTACTGATACTTCAGGACAACGCTAGACCCCATACTTCACTAAAAACTGCCGTTAAATTAGTGATTAAATTAGCGGTTCACACACCACCGACCATACTCCCCGGAACTTGGTTTAATAGATCACCACTTTTTTCAAAATATAGATTATTTCTTACAAGGAAAAAAACCCGCCGTGGCTGTCTATAAACCGTCTTGAAAGATTTTAATGATTCTCGCTCGTACAATTTATGCAGAAATGGAATCAACGAACTACCTATAGGATGGCGGAAGTGCATAGATACTAATGGTACCATACTTCAATTGCTTAAATATATATATTTTATAGTAGCACGGCAAAATGACTGCACTGTGCCTGATGGTAAGCACAGTACAATCCAAAAACAATGACGACCACCGAGTGACACACTATCCATCGCCGGTCGCCGCTGTCATGCCGGCCTGCGAAAAGCTGGCTATGCACAGGCTGATCCCGAAACGCAACCCGCAAAAGCGAATCACTATGACGGGCTTTTTCGCCATATACATGGTGGTTGCGACCCAGTCAGGCTGTAAAACCCTACCACCCGCTTTCGCCATTGCCTCGTTCGTTATTCAGCAGGGTGTACCACGTACAGGTGAGGTTGGCTTGGGTATCTCAAGTCTTAGATGTTATTTGACACCCCTTACACCTCCAATATCGTTTCATAACATTTTTTTGAATTTTATTTTTGTTTATAAAATGCTATATTCACATGTAATGACCCAACATCCGATATCCTTTTCTGTACCCGTGACAATATGTATATAAGATTTCGTGCTGATTAGTTATATATGTAGGTATCTATAGCCTATTCAAATGAGTCCTAAAAATAGTAATGACGCTATAAAAATTCGCGTAGAGTTAAAAATTAGTATGATGTTCGGAACACCATTATAAATGAGTGCTGAAAAGTCCTCATCGATCCCATACCTGGAATTTTTTGTTATTCAAGGACAAAGATCTCAAAAATGGGTTTTTCGCGCTTTTCAGTAAAACGGTGAGTTTTATAGCAAAATTAGGTCATACAAAAATTATAAATCATAATTATCTATAAAAAATGTCTCAATACTTTTTTCCTAAGAACTAACGTTACTGAGATAGGATGACTCTATTTTTTGTACTCTTGCATGTCTAAATTGACCGGACTACTATAATATTAATTAAGATTAGAACTATGTTTTTGATATATCAAAATCGGTGGTTAAATACTTAGCACGACGAAAACTAACTAACTACAGACGAGATTCCATTTAAATGAATTAATGTTATTTTTAAATTGGAACGACTTTTTTTTAAATAAGTTACCTTAAATGTAGATACATGATAAAGACCATTATTTTTTTTAAATAATAAATTGCAACATGTATTATGCACAATCAACAAAATTAACATTGATATACCTCTCTTTTAGTTATGGAATTAATGGAAATGAGGATATGGCTCCATCTACTATACAAATAATAAGAATGTAAATCTAAGGTGTCTGTACTTTTTCTATTTTCATGAAAGAAATTGTTCCAGGTGTCTTGGAATAAATAATAGAATATATTTCAATCATTTTTAGAAATGTTTGTCTGTCTGTTTATATGAACACGTATCTCAGCTAAAGTACTGGGTTCACAATAAAAACTAACACTCACACTCGCATTAAGAATATCAAAAAGCATATCCTCGGGTGCAACTTAGTGTACGACCAGAGTGGACGCTACAATCGAGCGTTGAGCGTAGCGTCGCGTCCTGCGTTCGTTTCAAACATATGCATTAATACGTGAGCGTCCTGAGTGACGCGCGAGCGTTTTTCTTAGACGCTGAACGCTTCGATTATAGCGACCACACTGGACGTGCACTTAGTCTTTGTTTCATTAAAATCTGTCCGCTCTATCAAAAGTTATTGTAATTTGAATCGAATTAAGTACGAGAGAAAAGTAGTAATCTGTACCAATATTATAAAGCTGGAGGGTTTGTTTGGTTGAACGCTCTAATCTAAGGAACTACAGGTCCGATAAAAAAAAAATATTGCAGTGTTAGATAAGTAATTTATCGAGGAAGGCTATTATAGCCTATATATCATCACGTTAAGACCAATAGGAGCGGAGCACCAATGAAGAATGTTTCAAAATCGGGGTGTTTTTTTCTTTGTTTGGAACTTTGAAAACTTGCACTGCGTGTTTGCTTTAGCCCAAAAGTATTCCACGCGGACGAAGTTGCGGGTACAAGCATACAAGGGTACAAGGTATAAAATAATTAAAGACAACTTCCAAAAATACTTTTAAGACATTTTCTTATCCTAATTCTCGTATCTCCAAAGTAAATTCTAGTATTCTATTTTATTATATGTACACTTCCTTAACTACATTGTATCAGTGGGTCTATCCACTTGAAATTAATAATCCACTGTTGGTCTGTGGTCAATTCAAAAGATATGCTTATACACAAGTTTCATAGGATTGTAATGTACTGTATTCATAATATGATATACAAAAGTAAAATAACGGTCGGTAATACACGGTGTTTATTCCGACGTAATATATTGAATAGAAACTATTTGATACGTAGCAAAAAATTGATACTCCGAATTCTTTGTGAAGTCTTAGGTGTCGTATTGTGTAAACTAATACGAGTCATAACTTTAAATAAATTTAGAATAAACGAACTATTCGGTTGTTTATCAAATTTTTGTTTGACATAACTCTGAAATTATTTTTCCACGAAGAACGATACATTTATTACCAAATTATTTAATAACATCTCACGTTAATTATATTACTAGAGCACTATTACTGCAAGCAGATCCCTTACATACATCCAAAACGTGTAATCCTAACTCTGTTTGCTGCTGTTCTTTTCTCAATGAGCTATTTAAATGGTATGAAAATACTTAAACTGACCAACTGTATTGCAAAAAAAAGTGAAACTTCTTTGGCGAACTAATTTATAAGTTTTGTTTATATTTATACAAATCTAAAACTTTAGATTTCCGAGACTTGAAAAATAAATGAAAAATCTGCATTTACGGCAAATGACGTCACTTCCGTTGCATACCTGCGTGACGTTACATCTGTAAAAATTTTACCCTCATGCGCTTAAAGAAGTTTCACTTCAAAAAGACCTAATTAGCTTACGATACCACCAGGCATGATGATCGATGGTTGAAATTAAATGGCAGTGGAGAGTATACAATAATGTAAAGCTCTATGTAAAGTTACAAGATGGCCTACGGCTGACAACGAGTACTCGTCGTGACCAAACAATACTCAATCGATTTTACGATACCAGTAACAGTCAAAACGTTGAGTTGTCCGAATATCTTTAACTCGGCTGTGTGTAATATTTTAAAGACTGGATAGGAGGACGGATAAGTGTGATGCGGTGCTTTTTAGACATGAGTGTGTATGTTTAGTGACGTACGACATATTAGAGTATAAAGGCGACGAGGTAACCAGTAGTCCGGTGAAGCTGTGAAGCCCCTGCCAGGTCAATAGCGTAGTCAGTTCGAGAAAAAAAAAAGACGATGTAACCAATATTAAAAAATCTTGTATTCTTAAAGAAGATACTGTAACTGCACAGATTTATGTAGCAGAATAAATTATCAGACCTTAAATGATTTGTACGACGAATAAGTCCTGAATTCATTTTGCTCTATGATCAATGCCTATGGGTAAGGTCACATCAAGTTGACCCTCCAATTCTCACTTGGTGATGGAATTTAAATATAATTATTTTATCATGAAGTGGTCACTAGGGATAATTAAACCCTGAAATAGTTTTTAAAAATGATCATTTTTTCATTATCTTTCTCTAGAGTGATAAGTTGAATGACGTTTAATAAAAAAATATTTCAACCAAACCTTTCGAGATATCTTAATAAAATATCCATGATTTATTGTTAATTATTCCTACTTTTATACAATATTGAAAACGAAATATTATTTAATTATTATATTATTAACTAACTTCTAAGTTAACAAATGGCAATTAAAATACCTTCTCGATCTAATGAAAACTTTTTTCCTTAATCGCAGGCATGAAAAATTTAAGTTTATTATTTTGTAAAAAAATATCACTGTTAGCTATTAATTTAAAATAAAAGTAAGAATATTAAACAATAAATCCTGAAAATTTAATTAAGAAATCTCAAATGGTTTGGTTGAAATTATTTTTTTAACTAAAAGTCCATCCAATTTTCACTCTAATAAAAAGATGAAAGAATGTTAATTTTCAAAAACTGTCTTAGGCTTTAATTATCCTTAGTTACTACTTCATAATAAAATGACTATATTTAAATTTCATCACCAAGTGGGAAATGGGGCTCCACTTGACGTGATCTTCCCCTATACATATGCGGTTCAAACGATGCCAGTATTTATTAAAACACTCTCATATTCAAGTATTACCGTGTCTAGAAAACAATCCAGACTTGAAACCTGTTAAAAACAAACATGCATGAATGAAACGTCAAACCAATGACACCAAAATAAGACTCGAAGAAAGAGAATAATCCTACCACCAATATCAGATAATTAAGGATATTAAACATACCTGGGAACAAATTCAATCTAAAAAAAAAGAAATTATTCAGTTTCGTTTAGTAATTTCTCCTTTTAACCACTTTGGCGCATTGAGTTGAATTTATTTATAATATTATATAATTGGTATGAAAATAAAATATTATTTTAAATATAAGTAACTGTTTAATACAGTTAACATTATTTTTTGTTTATTTAAGCAGTTCACTACATGAGAGAAGCGATCATATAAAATTCGCTGTGAACATAAATCATAACAAGGGGCCATTGCGCTCGGAGATTTCAAAGGAAGTTATCAATAAAAGTAGAGATGCGTTTCATTTTATCCTTTTTGATTTGGAAGTGAGAAATTTTCAATGTACTTCATTGCCGGTCTACACACACATGTTACTGTAACAAGCTTATGTCTAATACAAAAATACACTATAAGCAAAAACTTCTATAAAAAAAACATATTTATTGTAATTTGTATATATGTGAAATATTAAAATAATTTATTAATTACTAGCTGTGATTAATAAAATCATCTTATTAAGTATATATTAAGTCCATTTACTTATCTACTTTCCTATCGTACTTAAGTCCCGTCGTCATTAAAATTACAATAACTTATGATACAGATTTTAATGAAAGGTCAATAGGTATAGGTAGGTAATAGAAGAAGGTATTAGATCTCGGTTTAATGCTTCTGGTTCGCTCCACACTGGTTTGTACAATTCCTTATTGTCTGACCCCAATTCGAAAGATGCTAAATAACTGTACAAAATTAATGTAAGCTATTGTTAATTTTGTTGTTATATAATTGTATGTTACGAATGCGATATAGTAGCGCAGGTGACTAAGCCTTCATTAATAAAAAATAAAAGAAATAATTTGTAAAACAGAATGAAATTTAGCCCTGTGTCCTTTTGTATCTGTCAGGGGTACGCCTGACAACGTGTAGGCAAAACTTTATACGCTTGAATAGTTAAAGTACGAAAGAATAAAAAACAATCTCAGTTTCGCATTTATAATATACTAGCCTCTGCCCGCGACTTCATCTGCGTGGAATAATTACTTTGGGTTAACGCTAACACGCAGCGGAAGCTCTCAAAAGCGAAAAAAAAAAACCCGATTTTGAAACATTCTTCATTGGTGCTCTGCTCCTATTGCTCTTAGCGTGATGACGTATAGCCTATAACCATCCTCGATAAATGAGCTATATAACACTGAAAGAATTTTTCAAATCGGACTCGGTGTTTCTCAGATTACCCCCTACAGCGTCACAAACTCATAAAAAACTTTATCTCTTTATAATATTAGTATAGAAGTAAGGCTAAAGGTGTTATTGCAACTTGTTTGGTCATAAATTAGAAATACTACTCAACAACAAATTAATAATATAACAAAATTATTCAATGATCAATTAGATAGATAAACCCTATTTAATATAATAGTTATATTAAACGTCTAGGCTAGGCGATATAAATGATTACTATGAGCCGCGACATGTATGTCAGTGATTTCATGCATTCAACAGATATAGATGATGATAGTACGAGTGATTGGAAGTTGAAATACGAACACTAATAACTATAGTATGAACATAATAATATAGAAGAAGTACGTTAATTTTAACATAATAATAATATAAAAAATCCTATTTCTGTCCCAAAGATGTCCGTATTTGTGAAGGTAATTAAAACGCTGATAAAGTATTTATTTTGTTTTTCTTAATATTTCATAAGTTTTACCACATTCTCATTTGATTTAAATGATGGTGTGGCCTACAGATACAACCTACGCTAAACCTAGAGAAAAGGACTTGCACTCAAGTGCAGATGTCGGAACACCGTTGTAAATGCTTGCCGACAAATTTTAACTTGAGAGTGGTAGCTACTTAAACGAGCGTTACGCAAAGCTTTAACATCACGCTATGGTTTCATTACCATGTTTTCCCTCCCCGAAAAGTTCCGGAACCGATTGCAGCATTCGAACGTAGTCGTTCGCCGCGATATCGGGACATACTACTGAGACATAATCGCTTCGAACTTATTGTAAAATGAATAGAAATTATACAGTACAATTGTTTAAAATAACAAATCTTAAAAGTATGATGGCTTAGTTCTGCGCTCTTGGAAACCGTGTGAAACGAAATGGGTTCGATTCTTAAAATGAAACTGAAAATTCGATGGAGAAAATACTGAGAGGCATAGAGCATAGGTCTTAAGTATTTTGGGCACCTACACGAGTTAAATTGAAAATCTGCCACAAAAAAATGTATGTTAGCAACTGTACTTAGACATATCGCCACTTTTGTCTAGAGCTTCACCTAACATCACACGAGTTTATGATCAAACACACTAGATTTATCGGTCAAAAAATAACATTATTTTAAATTGTGTATAGTTTTTGTTTAAATGCAATTTTTAATGCAATTATAATCAGATTCCTATAATTATTGTATTATATTACTTATACCAATAGTGGATATAAATAAACATACGATAAATATAAATAAAACATGTTAATTCATTGGGATAAATAGAATTGTATATAAAATACTAGCAGGCGCGGGAGACGTTGTCCTGCCCTGATTATCCTTGAAAAATCCTTGACAAACTATATACTAAAATATTCCTGAATGAATCACCCTATCCACTGATGAAAACCGCATGAAAATCCGTTCGGTAGTTATTGAGTTTATCGCCAACAGACAGACAGACAAACGCGGTATGGGACTTTGTTTTATACTATATAATGATATAATGTTCCAATAGTGACATATAGAAAATTACATTTGAATAATATCCCCAATAGGATTAAGGTTTAATTGAAATAGTCTAGCATGATATATACGCGACTCCTTTGAATGGAACTGCTGGCTCATATAACTAAGCGATCATACCGTCGAATTTCACGCAATGCAAATATTAGGAGAGTAAAATTATAAAAGTCGAGGGTCAAGACACCAACAAAATTAAATTTGGCACAGAAATAAATCGATACAGGCCTTCTGGCCAATATTAGTAAGTTTCCATGTGTGAATATTAAATGGTGATTGATGACTGAAAATACATCCGTAATTTTAATAAGCTTGAAGCGAATTACACATGCACATGCGAGATAAAAAAGATCATAATATGTACCTACCTAATATGTATAATAATGATAACTTTTACGACAACATTTTTGTGCTTCGACTGCGCCTTGCTAAAACTTGGCTAGTTAGCTTATTCTTGACCACTGCCCCTTCATACCGTCCGTATCTAAGTAACATCGTTATGTGTGCGTTATGGTTTTGTCAAAATATCATGAAGGTAACGTATCTTTAGTTATAATATCATTGGTTTAGAAATACACTGTATTATGTAATTAAATGTTTGATGAAAATTGTTACACTAGAACTATCGATTACTAAGTGATTAAACAATTGTTTATAGTCAATGACAAGAAACTATGATGCAATTCCAGAAACATGTCCTGTTTAAACAAAGCCAAATCATAGCATAATCCTTGTAATAATGCGTTTTTCTTTTATTATTTATTTATTTATGACAATAGAAGAATTACATGTACATACAATAGGACTCTCTTCAAGAAACTGATATTGCTGTTTAATCGAGGAGAGGTATGTTCGTTAACACGCCGACATTTAATATTTAAGTTTTTCGAGGTAGTTCATTTATGAAATATCTTCTTAAAAACATTTCGCTCGTTTAATATTACTTCCTTGTAGTTCTATTATATAATCGGCTGGTAATGCGTTTAAGATTGAAGGAAGCATATATTCCCATGTACGCATACCATAGTAATTGTTGTAACGAGGCAGTGTGTACATGGGAACATCTGCCAAATTCCGCAAAAAGTCCGGTCGTACTCTTTTTTTAAGCTTACTAAATTCATCCAGATTCTTACAAATTACGGCCATTTTAGTTTTGTCGAAGACATTCACAATTCGACAATGTTTGAAGAGACCTTCTATATCATTTTTATATTTACCTATTGTGCCTGTGTTATTGAGTGCCTTTTGCACGGGAATCTCGTCCTACCCTTAAAGGGCAGTGTGTGCGAACGTAAAAAGTCAGACGTTATTATATCAAACATATAGAAAAAAAAATAGGAAATAATATTTGAAATAAAGAAAAATGTTTATCAATAGAAATATGATAGACATTTTTCTTTATCTATCTATACTATAATAAAACTGTAACAAAGCCAAATCTGTACACTAAATATTTTTTGAAAATTTTGATTGGGGTAGACTTTGTTAAACGATATAGAAGCCAAAAATAATCATTTTACAATTTTTGTCTATCTGTCTGTCCCTGTGAACACGTATCACTCTGAAAGTACTGAACCAATTTTGACGAAACTTGACACAGTGATAACTAATATTACAAGGTTACATCCAGGATACTTTTTGTCCCATAAATCGCAAGGGGTTCTCCAGAATAACGAAAACAAAAAATTTGTAGTTAATATAACTAGACTTTTTTTGCGACACCCTAGTACATGAGCCAGCAACGTTCGAAGAACGAGAAGTTTAGAAAATCTGGTTCTTTATTATGAAGATATATTATGCCTTTCCAAACTGGATTCAGGATACCTGGTAGCCGGTTAACGTTGTGTTTTTTTTAATGTGCATCACACCTCTACAGGTCAAAATTTTGATTTATAAATAATTTTAGGAACATTTTTTTTTCAGTAACTTTTAAACGCTATTAAAAACATGAATTTATCACTGCCAGGCAATCTTGTTATAGACGATAATATGCCCGATATTTTTTATAAATAAAATGGTTAATTTCAAACCATTCTATTTTTTTCATTGCAAAGAACATATTTCATTTTATTAACCATTATGATATTAAGATTTCACCGTAAACAATGAAAAACAAGATAAACATAGACATATGAGTTGAGACTGACGCCATCTTGAATACATGCGTCTATAACAGTTGCTTTCACAATTATCGCTGTCTTTATCATACAGCCAGTGTTGCGCTAAACTATAGCTCTAGCTTAGTTATTCTATACATATTATTTTTAATTTACCATCTTTTATGTCTAAATTAAATAATATTAAAATTACAGCCATCTGAACATGGTTTGAACATACTTTTTCTATTTACAAAAAATGGTAATAATAATTTCATGTTTTAGTAGCGTCTCAAAATTAGTGAAAAACAAAACATTCTAATATTATATAAAAAATATATTTTTGCCTGTAAAGGTGCGATATGCACTAATAAACGCAACGTTTACCGGCAGCCAGGCAGCCCGCACGCTGTTCGGATGAACATAAAGATATATAAAAAACTGGCTTATTGAAATTCACTGTCGAAACCATTGCTATCTCTTAGAAGAATAGTTACAGGCAAGTCACAGTTGACCCGTCGTGCTCATATCTTTTTAATATTTATATTTTTCTTCATTACAATGAAGTGTGAAAAAGTTTTAATACAAGTTGAAAATAGTTATGATATCATTCAGTGTTTAATTTATGATTATTTTTTTTATGAATATATTTTATCGTTTAATTTACAATTGAACTCTATAAAATTGATATTTTATAATGTAAGCTACACTGACTGTATAGTAAACGTTTACAAAAAAGGGAAAGGAACTTCGTTCCAACTGGGGGTCCATGTCAAGCTTTTTTTTTACATTACCACCAATATATGTAGGTTAGTTTTTATTTTAATTGAATTCGGTAGACGATGCTACGAACGGGTTGTAGGCTTATTTTAAAAGATTTCTCACATACACTCTGGGTATATGTTTGAGTGAGTCCCTTGATAGTTTGGATTTACAATTGTATTACAATTTACAATTAAATGTAAATAAGTGAAATATCAATTTAGAAAATATGACCATCTTTACAAAATGGTATTCACTTGGATATTTTAAATGGTCATAAAGGACACATTAATCTCTGAAAAGCGTTACAGTTCGTTAAATTCACGATAACGATTGATATTGTTGTAATCCACTATATAATTTAAAACGTTTTAAAAGAACATCCCCTCTTTGCTTTTTTTTACTCTTAAACCAAAAATTTACAACCAAAACCAAAAATAAGAAATGATATTGCGGGAACATCTATTACTTAATAACGATAGATGTCAATGTGCTTTTTGATTCTAAAATACAGTTTACATGGTCCGCACCTTGAAAATAGTACTATACGCCATGCGGTGTTATCCGCGGTCATAAATTATATTTGCACGGTCCATGAAAATAAAGAGCATAGAAACACACATCAAGAAAGTTAATAGGACCATACTACAAATAGGACCGATGTTACACCGAAAAAGACACAGCTACAAAAAAAATCATCCCCATCGTACACGCTTATGAATTCATGCGTAAATTATAGAGTTCGTGATCGTTAAAGTATCAGTAATTAATAACACAACGAATCAGCAACAACTACGACTAGGTACAAGCACGAACGGACACAGATAACAAGAGTTCTTACGACGCATTAATTTGATTCGTCCGTAAAGCTACACACCGTGTGCTTACATCATTAGACTTAGCAACTCCATTATCTACTTCATTTACAAGAAACTCTGTAATCAGCATTCACAGAATCATTCCGTTCTTATGCATTCAGAATAGAACTGCATACGTAGGTATTTTAGGAACAAGTGGTGGAAATGCAATTCAATATTTAAAATGTCTCACGCTGTATTCATATCTAATTAGAAAAATATTTGTTACGTATTATAATAGTATAACGTATAACGTATTATAATAGATAATTCCGTTTATAAATTAGAAAGATAAATCGAATGAGCTGTTATTTATTATTTTTGTACGGCTGCAGTGTATACGTATTGATTTAACTGAAAAACTAATAATGCTATTGAGCACAGATTCACATATTTTCCAGTTTACTTAATTTTAAAATTATGAAGGCAAATGTATGACAGAACAATAATTACATAGTATAAAACAAAGTTCTATGACGTGTCTATCTGTCTGTTCTCAATAAACTCAAAAACTGAACGTATTTTCATGCCCATTTCACCAGTAGATAGTGATTCATGAGGAAGATTTAGGTATATATCATCATCATATATACGTGAGCAAAACGGTTAGACCGATTTTCACCGGACTTTCACTGGTAGATAGCGAACCTTATAAAAAGTAATTGAGGTTATTCTATTTTATACTAGCTGTTACCCGCAACTTTGTCTGCATGAAATTTAGCAAGATTTCAACTCTTTCTTTATTTTTAATAAGAGAAATAATTATCAGCTTATTGTTTACAATTCGACATTATAATTATTAATAACTTTAATGACATATAGGTCTTTCTAATAAGATCTTAGATTATAAACCTATTACATAAAAAGTTTAATAATACAATTTCTTGCGGAACAGACAAGTGTTTATTTTTTGTATAGTCACAAAATCTTAATTATAATGGCAATGTATATTAAATGTAATGTAAATCTTTATACTTATATTTTAAGTTATTGTTTAATTAGTTCCTTATACAGAGTAAGTGAGCACTGAGGTAGTTGTTATATGGTGGGTTAAGGTTCCAAATATGTTGCCGATGAGAAACTTCATTTGGCACGCTGTTAGTATTTATATATCTAATGTACACGTTACATGTTACTTTTAGTGGCCTTCGCGTCGTACTTACAATTGTTTTTAAAGAGCATTTCTATAATTGTACATAGTCTCACAATTTTATAATTCTTTAATACGATTTTAGAAAACGCGTGCGTAGCTGCGGTTACTGCTAGTTTACAATAAATTTGAATTTCTAATTTCTAATCCAACGCTAGATATTTCAGATCAAAGTGGCCAGTTCAACAAAACACCAATTTCATAGGTAAGAATCTAATACTTCAACATTATATTGTGCAAAGTATATTAATGTGACCGCAGACGTAACAAGATAAACCGAAAAGGATCCTCTGTCAAGTGTAATTATCGACGCAAGGTGTATTAAATAGGTGTACTTATAACTTAGTGAGCGATTTACAAGTTGAGGATGGTAGCTAGCCAGGCGGTTCTTATAAAATGTCCTACCATATTCTTATAATTCAAATATGTTTTCATAGGTCAACGAAGTTATAGCTAGTTGAATAAACTCATATCGGTCTATTACTGAACCATGATTGATTTAAAGCGACTACCTCACAAAATCGCTAGTAGACAGAAACATATGAATTCTGCAATATAAATTGCAATATCTTTCATAAGAGGTTTCAATATGCATATTGTATCCTATTGAGATGAGATATAGCTTCATCTTGCAATAAAATGGAATATTATATTACGGAAACTTTGCTGGCTACTCTAAACCGTTAGTGGCATTAAATTTAAAAAATAATCATTAAGCAATTAATATACTGATTCACTCGATAATAATTCCAGTGAAATTTATATGATAGGGATACTCGAATTAAACCTTCCGCAACGCGCATTCCTTCTACGAAAAATTAGAACACCTCATCGTCAATTTCAAAGAAACAACTTTTTGCTACAGCAATCATAATTTATTTTTTAAACTTCTTCAATTTTTGAGCTCTAATGTCCACATATCCTTGAAAATGGTGGATTCTTACAAGGTGATTCAATACACTTTTATTTCGCAACATTTTTTTTTTTAATGTATCTCTGCATCGTGACTGCATTATGCCTGATGGTAAGCACAGTACAATCCAAAACCAATGGCGACTACCGAGTGACACAGTATCCATCGTCGGTCGCCGCTGTCATGCCGGCCTGCGAAAGGCTAGATATGCACAGACTGATCCCGAAACGCGTCCTGCAGAAGCAAATCACTATGACGGGCTTTTTCGCCATATACATGATGGTTGCGACCCAGTCAGGCTGTAATATCCTACCACCCCGCATTTTGCATAATAAAGACAACCAAACGAGAAATTGTATCAAATTTCCTTTAACATTTATCAGACTATATTCCGAAGTCATTATTAACTGATAATTCTTCATTTAGATTGAATATATTCGTTTAAATAAATAAATATAAAAGAAATAATTTCATTAGAATATTCTAGAGTGATGAGTGTTTTAGAGACGATTTAATAATAACCGGAAATTATATCAATGAATATAGTTTTTTTACTAAAACCTTTATTTAGCATGTTATTCAATTGCATAAAATTTCACGAGTTGTTTTTATCGTCCTTTAAATCATCACCAGACGAAAGGGGTTCGAGCGTTTAGTCTGTGTGTGGAGGAGAGAGGAGGGGGTCACTTCCACAAGGGCGCTTATAGGTGGCAACCTCGACTCAAACCACTGTCCGAGAAGGGGGTATAAATGAAAAAATATATATACGTACAACGTAATTGTATAAAAGTGTAGCGGCGAAGGCTTAAGCTTCGACCTCACTAAATGTTTTAACGTTCATATGATGTTTAATAGATATTTTTAACAGTGCCGTGTGCTGATTTCCAAGATGAGTAAGAACTATTAAAAATATAATTGAGTAACTTTTGCTCACGGCTTCTCTCGCAATAATGTAAGTGTAACTTATACCTAGGGAATAGCACTTTTTGCCGGATGAAAAGTATCCTATGTTCTTCTACATACCCTTAACAACATGTATGCAAAATTTCATGACGATCAGTTGACTATTCGAATAACATTCATAAGGATTAGCTTTAGATTCAAATAAAATCTGTAGTTTGCTGCCTAAAACAGATCCCAGACATAAACACTAATATCATACTACATACATACATAGTATAAACTTAAAAAGGAGATCTTCATAATCTAAACCATACGCTGAAACTTTTAAATTCCAAAATGCACCAATTAAATCCGATGAATTATTCGTAAGATATATGATATCTAAAAGAAAACAGGTATTGAATTTTAATCTATTGAATCGTACAAAAAGAAATACTGAGCGACACTTTCGGAGCACACTAGCATGTGCAATAGTAGTTGGAATGAGGTGTGGGTGAGTGAGGTGAGGTGAGGGTTAAATCACACGCACACACACACTGAGGTGATGCACCAGTACTAAATAAATGCACCTACTGTGTATAGTATGTCCATCGAGCGGAGTACAAGCCACCGATGCGACGCATTAAATCGACGCCGCGCCGCGTCCCCCTATCAAAGCTTAATAGTAATTGGCGCATCCTAACTCCTCAGTGCGTTACTACTATACATACATATCTTAATTTTGCTCTAGGGATAATCCGAAACCAATAAGGACTTTCGATCGACCATCATTATTAAAAGATAAATTAATTTAAACATTATCAGGTAATGTAACTATTAATTTATTTTGCACTCATGTCATTGGAATTTTTATTACCATGGAAATTTACTCATATATCTTTTAAAGTAAAGGACTTAGTTGACATTACTAAAGGAATTTGCATCCTAAGAATTCAGTATATTCCCTCATAGTTGTCATCCAAATTACGTAATAAAACTAGAAAATCGGGAAGTAGCGGAACTAGGCGAGTAAGTTCAGTATTAAGGAATTTTTAATCAAATATTTCATACGCATTGCACCCCGTCTATTGTATATTACAAAAATGAGAGCTATCCTAGATAAATAGTGAACCAGAGCATGCAATGCCAACAATATCTATAATATAAGAGATTCCAATACCGAACAAAGGATCTATAATAAAGACCTGGTAACCCCACACGACGAGTTAGGTTCATTCCACACGCATTCATAAAGTTGGAGATGCCAGTATATTTTATTTTTCTAGAAACGTTCTTTAGAATTTCAAACA
Organism: Antheraea pernyi; assembly: GCA_015888305.1. NCBI lineage: Eukaryota > Metazoa > Arthropoda > Insecta > Lepidoptera > Saturniidae > Antheraea > Antheraea pernyi. The sequence goes on along the minus strand of MU158733.1, from coordinate 785,645 downwards.
TAAAAACCTATTGTCGCATATGTCACTCTCGTACAAAATAGAAAAATCTAAATACCTGTTAATCTGTTTTGAATCGTTTTCAAATGTAAAAGAAAGTCTTTTAGATATATCTTTACTAAGATCAAAATGAATTTAAAGCTAAAAAGATTTATATTCGAAAATAAAATTATATGAAATTATAACTTGTAAACCCCAAAGAGAAGGTACAGTAAAAACTTGCATTTTACTGACTTTGCATTTTTCCACTGACACTCGAAGCAATATATTTTAAATACCTAAGTATAACCAACAACGGTGTCTATTAACGTGTCTAATTACAAGAACAATTCTATAATAGATTTAGTTTTCCTTATAATTTAATAGAAATCTCTTATAAAATTAAATGAATAACGTACCTTACACATTCACAACTAATTATCAAGATAAATTATTATAATTATAAGGTACCATTTGGGACACAATATATCAAACAAAATTATTATTTTTGTGTGAATCTGCATTGAATGAATTTGTGTGAAACTAGCTTCCACCCGCGATTTCGTCCGCGTGAAATAGTTACTTTGCGCTAACGCTAACACACAGCGGAAGCTCTTAAAAGGAAAAACCCCCAATTTTGAAACATTTTTCATTGGTGTTCCGCTCCTATTGGTCCTAGCGTGATGATATATAGCCTATAGCCTTCAACCACGTTCAAGCGCATTCAACCAAAGAAACAAACAAAGCTTTATAATATTAGTATAGATACTTTTGATAGTTTATGAATGTTTTCAATTTTCATATGAATGCGAATGTTAAGGTGGATGTGTGGTTTAACTAGAATTTATAAGATTAAGAATGAATATATCAGGGGAAGTTTGAAAATAGCACCAGTAACAAAGATGAGAAGTTGAGGAGTAATAGGTTAGCATGGTATGGGCATATCATGAGAAGAGATGAAGACCATGTAACTAGAAAAGCTTTGAGTATGATGGTGGATGGATATAGGAGTAGAGGAAGACTGAAAAAGGTATGGATGAATTGTGTGTAAAAGGTGTGAATACTGAGATGACATCTGATAGGCGAGAGTGGAAAAAGAAAACATGCTGTGCCGACCCTACTTAGGTGGAATATTATGTCGGCAAGAAAAAAACTATAGGAGTACCACCAAAAGTGATGCACGTGAAAAAAACACTGTATACCTTACTTCGGAACCTTAAAGGTATCCCCACAACGCTTCAACATTTAAGTAAAACCATAATAGATTAAAGGAACAATTCTTGTCTATAAATATATAATTTTTTTTATATTTTAGGTATGGCTCTAACAATTTAGATAAATTTTTGTATTTAGACAAGGTGTTGCTTTTAACTTTGTCTATACATGATGTATCTTCAGGGAAAAAAAGACTATTAAAAAAAACTTATTTTAAATTGAACCTGTCATACAGCTCCATCTCTTAAGTTTTTATAGTACTTCTGTGGTCCCCAATAGATACTAGCTAACCTAACCTACAAATTATCTCGAAATATTGTGAGATGGCACTATGTGACACTATCCACCAACAGATCGTAGCTAGATTGCCTAGGAACTGTCGAATAATACAACACCAATTTTTACATGTAATGTATCAAAATGTAAAAAAAATCATAATTATTATATTCACACTCCTCATGTCGATGCATACATACTCATATATAAATTCATAATTTTAATAGGAAAGTTTTATTTCAACAAAAACTTCCAAAACCTTAATTTTTGAACACTGGCACTGACTAGTTTCATATAGCCTCATTTTTTTATCCCACTTTATTAGGGTCAGCTCAACGTGTTTTCCTTTTTCCTGCCTCTGACACTGTTAGATGTCATCTGAGTACTCACACCTTTTATACCGATGCCATTTCTCACACAATCCTGGATGTACAATCTATGGTTACTCCCATATTTGTCAACCTACATACTCAAAACTTTTCCAGTTACATGAGTTTCATCTCTTCTCATAACATGCCCATACCATGCTAACCTATTACTCCTCTGATGCTATTTTCAAACTGCCTCTGATATACTCATTCTTAAACTTATTCATTGTAGTTACACCACACATCCATCTTAACATTCGCATCTTTGCCACATGTAATCTTTTCTCATCCATCTCTTTTGTAGCCCTGAACTGACATCCATGCAACATGATTGGTCTTATTATAGTTTTATACAACTTTCCCTTGAGTTTTAAGACATTTGTTGGTCACAAACTACCCCAGAGACCTTTCGCCATATCTTCCATATATTCTATTCTATTCTTCATATTTTCATCATCATTCCAATATTAATTTCCTTGTTGCCACCATCTCTCATTTGTCACAGTATTACTCTTTCC